>JASTWK010000345.1:12500-191309 GCA_030770225.1 Temnothorax unifasciatus
GTAGCTTGTTATATTTACAATTCGTTACGCGGGTTTTGGCATCATCGTCTTCCGCCTTCTCGAATGAGCCCGAATTTCTCATTCTCGACATTCGATGCAGCGCAGGCGTGCCTCTCTTGTTCACTTCTATGTATCGTAGACCGAGAGTAGTAACTTTAGTAAATATGTTGACACCCTTACCACATTTATGCATAATTATAAAAACATTATCATTACGGGCGACCTTAACTGCAATCTCCTTGTTCCATCATATGAATCCAATCACCTAAGAAGCATAGTCTCGCAACTGTTGCTCAATATAATTGAATCGCATTCGACTTTTCACACTTCCTCTTCTGACTCTTTGTTGGACGTTTTTATAGTGGACAGCCTGGACAATGTTTCATCGTTTCGCAAGTCTGATGCTCCCTTTATTGGTGGTCATGATCGTATCGAGTTAACTTACTCACTTGTGGTTCCGTCTTTCATGAGTCGTACTCTTGTTCGGCGTAGCTACAAGAAATTTGACGAGAGAAGATTCATAGAAACTCTTACCTCTATGCTGTTTTCGTCTTTCCCGACTGATTTTGGCCAAATAAATCTTGGTGAGCTTGACATTGACGACTTCCTTAGTACCATCGCCAATAATATTACTGCTAGCCTGGACCTTTATGCTCCCATCCGTACCTTTCGCGTAACTCGTCCGTCGGCGCCTTGGCTTACTGATGCTCTTACTTCCAGAATTCGACATCGTAACCGACTTTATAATAACGCGCGACGATCTGGCGATGCTCTTGATTTTCATATTTACAGGCTCTTCAGGAACAATCTCACCGTCGACTTGAGAAAAGCCAGAGAGCACTTCAATATGGAAAGACTGAGCGTAATCTCTGATCCTTCTAGAATGTGGCGTAAGCTTGCCAATCTTGGTCTAATTGAATCGCCTCTCTCTTCACCGCTTAACTTCTTTTCTCGCGATCTTCCAAATGCCCCTTACGCCTTCATCTCCAATTGTTATCCTTCTTGTTCACAATCACAATTTTCCGATATCATTTTGTCCATAGTGCCTGATGAACCCCTTTTTGGTTTTTCTCAGATAACATATGACAACCTACGCTCCTTAATGGTTTCCTCTTCTGTTTTTTTTTCCTCGGGTTGCAACCAATTACCACTGTCCGCCATTGCCTTGGCCTTGTCCCATATTGGCAATCTCCTAACATCATTCTTCAATTGTTGTCTTAAACTAGGCTATTTTCCAATGCTGTGGAAGCGTGCCATATTGCGCCCACTGTCTAAGGTAAAAACACCTGTCTCTCCTTCGGACACTAGACCTATAGCCAATCTGTGTGAGCTCTCCAAGTTGTTCGAGAAAGTCCTGCACAGCCAGATCGTGAACTTCATTAATTCCCATCATATTCTCGATGATCGACAATCGGGATACCGTAAGGGCTTTTCTACCCAGACTGCCCTTTTTCGATTATTTCATGATATCAAGAGTGGAGTTGACGTAGGTGAGGTATTGATTCTCGTCCTTTTTTATTTTAGCAAAGCTTTCGACACTGTCAATCATCTTCTGCTGCTGACTAAATTAAGGAAATTCAGGTTTTCTGATCTGGCTCTTAAATTAATTTATTCATACCTCACTGGTCGCTCTTAAGCTGTTGTCGATTTGGACGGTGAGTTCTCTGATTGGCTGTATGTCACTTCTGGTGTTCCGCAAGGTGATCCGTTCTGGGACCGCTTCTTTTCTCCCTATTCATTAATGATATTGGCGCCTTCCTCAGGTTTACCGAGCGTATGATATTTGCCGACGATACGCAAATTTATCGCAGATGTCTCCCTAGTCAACTGAACACAGCCTTACAGCTGGTGGCGTATGATGTGGGAGTTATTTCTGAATTTGCTGCAACCAATAGATTGTCTCTCAATCTCAGCAAATCCAAGGTCTTGATACTTGGTAGCAGGCGTAATGTTCGGCAAATAAATCTTAATAACCTACCTCTCATTTCTGTCAATGGCACTTCCATTCCATTTGTTACCGAGACTCGGAATCTGGGAGTTATCTTCAGCTCCGATCTATCCTGGCAAAGCCATGTCTCACATATTTCCAAGAGGGTACATTTTGCGCTGCACAAATTAAAATTCCACAAGAACTCCTTATCATTCAATCTACGTGTAAAACTTGTGACCTCTTTGATTTGGCCTTTGTTGGACTACTGTTGTCTTGTTTACAACGATGTCACAGACGAGCTCAACACCAAGCTTCAGAGACTTATTAATTGTACTATTCATTTTATTTTTTATTTAAGGCGCGACGAACACATCACACCTTACCGACATCGACTGGGATGGCTATCGGTCAGAAGTAGACGGTCATACTTTCTCGGGATAGAAATGTTCAAGATTTCTCATGATATGTCTCCTAGATATCTCTCTGATATTTTCATCAATCCCGATCCCCCAATCAGAAGATCGTCGCGTTTGGCACAGCAACACACTTTTCATGTTCCAATCCATAGAACTGAAACGTTTCACAAGTCCTTTTTCCTCGCGAGCATCTACTTGTGGAACTCGCTTCCCATTGATGTGGTGTCATCATCGTCCATTGCAGTATTCAAGGAGAGACTCCATAACTATCTTTTCTCGCTCGAGCAGTCTGCTGTACAGATAGTTTAATTTCCTTGCTTTCAAATCAGCGTACTGTTAGTCTGGTTCTAAGGGTGTCATGTACATATATAGTCAATGCCTACTAGTCATATTGTGTACATATTTAGTAGTTGACTAATTGTTAAGTTAGTCTTAAGTCTTAAGTTCTAATGTCATAATTTTTGTGTTTTGCTTCTGTATGCGAACTTAAAATTGTTATATCTACGGCGCGGCGTCTTCGTGGCATTCCTCGCGGAGGACGAGCGGCATGCTCTAATCTTGTATTTATTCTCTCCTTTCTACACATCTGCTTCGTCCTTCGCCGGGGGTGTATCACCTGCCTTCTTTGGTAATCAGTGTCCGATCTTCGGTTTGCCGTGTAGCATCCTTTGCGGAGATATGGGCTGTATCCGTTTTTTAGTACTTAATTATAGATCTGTGCAGCGTACTCCGCCGAGGGTGTGTCACCTGCTTGCCTTGTTTTCCTTATTTTCTTATTTTATTTTCTTATTCTCTTTTTACTTTTATTTTTATTTTTATTTTTATTTGTAGTTTATTTGCTGCCGATATCGACAGCTGCTAAATTGTCCTCTTCATTTTTGTTTGTATTTTTTTATATCATGTATTGTGTAATTCACGTTTTGCCTAAAGTCGTAGACTATGGCATAATAAATATCAATCAATTAATCAATCTCCCCCCTCCCTCCCTCCCTCTCTCCCTCTCCCTCACCCTCTCCCTCTCTCTCCCCCTCTCTCTCTCCCCTTTCTCCCCCTCTCTCCCCTTTCTCTCTCCCCCCCCTTTCTCTCTCTCCACCTTTCTCCTCCCCCCAGCCCCTCTCTCTCTCTCTCTCACACACTTTTTTTGTCTGTTCTTCTCACAAAATACTTCTTGTAACTGAGTTAGCTGAATAAAAAGCTGTATAAGATATTTCACATGTAGTTTAATGATTGCTGTTGCTAACCTGAAGAGTATCTTAATAAAGGTACGTCACGGATCTGGCATTAAATTCTATAGAACCCTCCTTATTATAGTATATCATTTGAAAGGGCATGGAATAAGAAAAATGTTGGCGCAAACATAAATTTCTTTTATATCCTTTCAAACGATATACTACAATATAAGAGGTTTCACTTAAAATTTTTCAGCGTCCCAGGGGACACTAACTAAAAAATTTTAAATAGAACCCCTCATATTGTGTAGTATATTGTTTGAAAGGGCATAAAAGAAGAAAATTTTTTACGCAAACCAGAGATTGATACGTTAACTCGTTCGGGAGTTATTTAAGGTCAAAGTTCGAAAAAGCTTTGACCTTAAATAACTCCCAGACGGGTCAACATATCGACCTCTGGTTTGCGCCAGAATTTTTCTTATTTTATGCCCTTTTAAACGATATATTATAATATATAAAGTTTTATTTAAAAAATTGAAGGTGACGTTCGGGTGACCTTCAAACAACCATTCAAGATCAAATCATTGCTATCATTTTATGTCCCTTGCAACTAAAGTGTCCGAGCGTTTTCCGAATAAATTAGGTCAAAGGAGGAGGGTCCCTAAGGCCTGTTTTTGGCACTCCTCAAAATTGGACCAAAATGGCTGGAATCACTTCCTTATAACCTTGAAAGTAATATTTAATCAATTCCAGCCTAAACGGAAGTATTTAGAGTGTATACTTCAAGTATACATGGTGCATCAGCGTGCCCGTATTAAGCATTTCTTTGGAAAACTAAGCGTTTTTGAAAGAAATGTTTCAGATAAAAGTTGTATGGTTTCAAGGGGGACATAAGATGGTGTCATTGGTTTGACCTTGGATAGTCATTTGAAGGTCACGTGAATGTCGATTTTAATATTTTATATAGAACCACCTGTTTTTACATATTTTGTAGCTTATCTCGAGAGCTTTCCAAAACATTTATAACTAAGTCATTTTTCATTAAGTACTTTGCGAGTTATGAGACTTTTTACAGATAGATTTGTAGAAACGTTACTTAAGGAAATCCGAGATTGAAATCATATTATTTATTCTTGTTGATTCTCCACACGTGAACAGTAAAATCGTAAACGTAATCTTCCTTTAAGAAGCCACGTAGAGTGGGGTGTTGGATTTACGTGAGTCCTCTTGCCTCTCACCTTTTGGGGTGCTTGATTAAGGTGAGTCCCCTTGCCTCTCACCTTTTTTTGGGGGGGGGGTCAAGCACAAGATATGTAAAAACAGGGGGTTCTATATAAAATATTAAAATCGACATTCACGTGACCTTCAAATGACTATCCAAGGTCAAACCAATGACACCATCTTATGTCCCCCTTGAAACCATACAACTTTTATCTGAAACATTTCTTTCAAAAACACTTAGTTTTCCAAAGAAATGCTTAATACGGGCACGCTGATGCACCATGTATATTTGAAGTATACACTCTAAATACTTCCGTTTAGGCTGGAATTGACTAAATATTACTTCCAAGGTTATAAGGAAGTGATTCCAGCCATTTTAGTCCAATTTTGAAGGGTGCCAAAAACAGGCCTTAGGGACCCTCCTCCTTTCAAAAAAAGCGCTTATTGTTTCGTTTTTGGTAGCCCACCAGTTCTAAAAATTAGGAAAAGATAAAAAAAAAGTTAAACAGAGTAAAAATAATCTGTTTGATAGAAGTGAGCATTAGTATTATATAAGATATTCTATATATGCTTCTTACCTGAAATGCATCATTCGTACAGAAGATCATAAGATGTACATAGGTGTTTCGGCGGAAAATACATCCGCTTGGACCTGCGGGCGAACAGGTCTCTTCGTCCTCCCAGGATCCACGTACTTTCGTATTTCTAACAATATATCCTCTATCCAATCGTGGATTGAAATGCAGAGCAATGTTTCCAGCTGCTTTGCATATTAAATTTATCGAAAACCTGCCATGTGATTATATGAGTTAAAATGAGTTCACGTTGCTTTTAGTCATAAGATTACGAAGAAAAACTTGATAAATACAATTATTTTAAGAACTATTTTTTTTAAATAGTTTTGAAGCACAATTTAATAAAAAAAGTAAATAATTAATAATTATATCTTGTATTTCTTATGTGTTCTTTATGTTAATAAGATTTTGGCTGCAGATGTTCTGTTATGTAATAATTTTGAGAAAAAACTTCGCCCATTTTTATAAGGATTTTGGGCTAGTCATCAATCATATATAATTTGGTAGATAATAACGGTAGTATTAAACAAAATAGTTTTAGATTCTCAAACTTTCGCCAGAAGCAGCTCTGATCTCCTAATAATATCATTTTATTCGTTCGATAACAAACAAATGTTGATTATTTTTAAAATTTTACTAATTCATTATATTCCCACACAGTAAAATATATCTAAGATATAGCCAGATATCTTTATGCCTACAATTTCAAATCAAATGTAAGATATTTTATTTTCAGATATTCACAGAATATCTGCATAGCCCAGTCAAATGGGCATTTGATAAGGAAATAATGGTACCAGCGCTGTCTCTAGCGTGAAAGTGTGTCTTTTGGGGTTGTAATGAAGATACTAAAAGCCCACCCCTGTACCATTGTCGTAGCAAAAATGGGCGTGCAAAAAAGGTGCAAAAAATTGGTTTTTTGCCAATAACTCAAAAAGTATCACAATTAGGGGAAAAAGTGAAGACGTGAAAGTTGTAGAGAATGAAATTTTACACAAAAAAGGTTTCTACCAAAATTTCGTACGACCAATTGCAGTCGATCTAGATTTTTTTGAAATAATAGGTATTTCATGACAAATGAAAAATATGTGAGCGCGTCACGCATTTTTTATCGATAGTTCGAAAATGGCGACTCGAATAAAAAAATAGTTCCAATAAAAGTTGTAGACAATTCAATTACGAACAATTCTCTTTTTTGTTTTTTTCGATACGATCAATATTGACAGAGATATGAATTTTTTAAAACATTTATTATCGCTCCTCGAGTATGATTTTTAGTGGTAAAATCGCTTGTAACTCAACATCTGTAAGTTTAACGCAAATATTACGTCTTATGAAAGTGAAAGATAATTAAATTTCGAAAATTTTGATGTATATACAAACTCATTTTGGATATATGCGTAGTGTGATAATGCTAATAAACATGAAAAATTGTCATTTTTTTGTGGATTTTGTAAAAAAAAGTCACTTTTGGTTAGCTGTAGGTTAAAATCTCTCTACATTTTTTGAAGAGAATTAAATTATCTTTAAGGGGAGATATACACCTAGGAGGCCGGTAAAATGGCGTTTTGTTCATCTTCGTACGATCATTTGTTAACAAGTTACAGCTGTTTAAATATTTCAGGAAAAATACAATTTCATACAAAATTAATAATATATTGAAAAAATATATGCGTAATAATTTTTTAAAAATTGGATTTTACCTATTTTTAGTAGTTTATATGTGTGTGAAAGTAATGCAGCACTATAAGTTTATCGAAAGGTAGGATTTCTTTAAAAAAAGAACCCTCGAAAAGTGGTGTTTTTTAGAAAAATTATGCAAAAGTGGCATTTCTATTCAGTTTTTTGCATGTATCTTCTTTTTTATTGATTTTACGAAGAAATTTCATCAGATCAAAATTAAAGCTGATAAAATTTCCTACAAAACTGATACTTTAATATTCGATTTGTAATAAGTAGTATTATGAAACGGACAATTGAAAATGCTTGTGATTTTAAATTTGCAGAGAAGTGAAATTTTGGAGCATTTGCAAAGTTAAAAATAATGTACTTAACAAATTTTAAAAATTTTTTCAACTATTGGAAGTCATTCTGCATACATTTAGGTGTCATTTAGTACCGCTGCGATATTTTTAGGACGAATAGTACACAAGAAATGTCCTGGCGTCGGATAGCATGGGGCAAGCAGGTAGTCGGGCTTTAGCTGTAACTTGTTAACAAATGATTGTACGAAGATGAACAAAACGCCATTTTAAAGATAATTTAATTCTCTTCAAAAAATGTAGAGAGATTTTGACCTACAGCTAACCGAAAGTGACTTTTTTTTTACAAAATCCACAAAAAATGACAATTTTTCATGTTTATTAGCATTATCACACTACGCATATATCCAAAATGAGTTTGTATATACATCAAAATTTTCGAAATTTAATTATCTTTCACTTTCATAAGACGTAATATTTGCGTTAAACTTACAGATGTTGAGTCACAAGCGATTTTACCACTAAAAATCATGCTCGAGGAGCGATAATAAATGTTTTAAAAAATTCATATCTCTGTCAATATTGATCGTATCGAAAAAAACAAAAAAGGGAATTGTTCGTAATTAAATTGTCTACAACTTTTATTGGAACTGTTTTTTTTATTCGAGTCGCCATTTTCGAACTATCGGTGAAAAATGCGCGACGAGCTCACGTATTTTTCATTTGTCATGAAATACCTAGTATTTCAAAAAAATCTAGATCGACTGCAATTGGTCGTACAAAATTTTTGTACACACCTTTTTTGTGTAAAATTTCATTCTCTACAAATTTTACGTCTTCACTTTTTCCCCTAATTGTGATACTTTTTGAGTTATTGGCAAAAAACAAATTTTTGGCACCTTTTTTGCACCCCCATTTTTGCTATGACAATAATACGGGGGTGGGCTTTTAGTATCTTCATTACAACCCCAAAAGACACACTTCCACGCTAGAGACAGCGCTGGTACCATTATTTCCTTATTCGGCCAAAATTTCAGCCCATTTGACTGGGCTATGCAAGACATCATTACTCAATATCACATTATATCTTTGAAAAAGACATCTCTGCAACATTTACATTCAATTATATGACCGATTTATAGTTAGCTCTTATATTTTATAAAGATCAACTCAAGTTTATTCGTAGCCAATAAAACAATCCGAGAGGACTTGGACGCCGTGCGGATTCGTCCCAACGATAGCCACACACCGCGAAGAAACTTAGAAAATTATTACCGGGCGACGCCGGAGGTAACGACAGCGGCGCGAAAGCAACTCGCCGCGAGGGGACTTAAAAAATCTTCGCTCAGGCAAGTACTAGTAACATGCACTGCCGCGACGCGGTTACATGCGCCAGTACCTTTTCGTAAGCAAAAATCCTTACGCTAGGATAAAAAGCGAGACTGTAAGATACTTAACTCTAATATTTTTCATGATATCTCCGAGATATCATACAGTGCAGAGGTGGCAAAATGCAAAATATTGGAATAGTATCGAAGCATAATTTTGAATTTATTGCGAATTTTTATGTGAAAAGAACTTCTTTTACATCTGAAAAAGGATTCAGAATTGGTGACATAAAAATGAATTTTTTTTTAACTCTCAAGAATCATTTTAGAACAGAGAAATAAATACGGAAAAAGAATTAATTTTGTAAATCGAGAATTTAAAAAGAATTCTTCTTTATTCTTCTTGCTATTTGGATTATATATAACATATCTGCTTTTAAATGAGACATAGATATCCGATATATATGCAGAATCAGATATTATATCTGAGATAAAATTATCATAGCTTTTTATAATCTTGGAGATGTCTCTGAGATATTCTCATGATATCTTGCGCAATCAGATATTCCGTCATTCAGATATGTTCTAGATATCTTGGTGATATATTTTGCTGTGTGGGTTGTCATGGTAAAAAGAATCGGAATCAGTGATGTCCATGACAATGATACCAATAAAGTCCGTCCTGGGTGGAAAGAGCATGAAGCGGCGAATGTAGGGGAGATCGGAGCTTGTTGGCATAAGAGGCAAGTGTTGATGTTTTTAAAGATTCTTTCTTTATAATTATTTAATAACTAGTCAACATAATAGTTTATTTTACATTTTATATTTTAAGTTGGTAATATCCATGCGCTCTCATTTAAAAACTAGGGATTAGTTTTATATCCAGTCTTTAGTGCAGATGGCTCTACGTATAACTAGAAAGAACCGCGCCCTGCTAACAGATACATGTAAAATCTATCTGAGTGCAATATTAAAGTATTCTAACAATTAAACATTGAGTAAATTATTATTGGACAAGTAAATTATTATTCGCAACAGGTTATGGGCCCAGTGATGCACTAAGTTAAAGCACACTGAAGAAACACAATATTTTGTATTTCACGTAAAAAGTCGGTTTTTTCTCTAATTGAGGTTATCCGTACTACGAGCCAAATGGATTCGACGACAAGGCTGATAAACATTGGTCATTTGGAAGGAAAATCGAATTGGAGCACTTGGAAGTACAAAGCGAGTATTTGTCTACGAGGTATTCCTGGGGCGCTTGATGTTGTCGAAGGCAGGTTAGTTAAACCTAATGCACTACCAGAAAATGCTACTGCTGAAGCAAGAGCAGCATATAAAGTTGCATTGGATACATTTCTTAAAGCTGACAGCAATGCCTTAATTATTTTAACAACAAATATGTCAGAAGAAACCTTGCAAAAGGTAATGCGTCTTACTACGTCTCAAGAAGTATGGACGGAACTTCATAAATTATTTGACGGTGTGTCTGAAGACAAGGTTTATGATCTTTGCCTGCAATTTTTCGGCTTTAAGAAAAATCCTACTGACGATATTGCTACGCACATGTCTAAATTGAAAAATTTATGGAACGATTTGAAACAGGAAATGAGTAGAGATGCTCAAAATAATCCAGAATTGCCCGATTTATTTTTAATATGCAAAATATTAGGTACGTTGCCAGAAGATTATTTTTCCTTCAAATCCAGCTGGATGCTTATGTCTAGAAATGACAGAACTATTGATAATTTGACAAATCAGCTTTGCGCTTATGAAAAAGCTCTATCTAATAAAGGAGTCGAATCTACATCTCAAGAAGCTCTCGCACTCACCTCAAAGCAGAACTCCAATGAATCGAAGCAGAAGAAGAAACTTATTTGCAGTTACTGTAAAAAGCCTAACCACGTAATCAAGAAGTGTCGAAAATGGATAGCGGATGGAAAGCCACCGAAACCAAGTAAGTCAGAAGCTACTGATTCTTTGAATAAAAATTCAACAAATATGACTCTTCTTACTGTAACGTTGGTTGTAATGTCTTCTGATTGTGACAATGATGGTTGGTATGTGGATAATGGAGCAACAAGTCATGTTACAAATAACAGCAACTTTTTCAAGACCTTTGAGCCTTTTTCAACAGCACATACAATTACCACGGCAAATGGAGACACTGTTGAGGCTATTGGCAAAGGTACAATAGACGTCGAAATAGCAGTGGCTGGAAAATGGTATAAGTTTACTCTAGGAGATGTGTGGTATGTACCCAAGATTCAAAAGAATTTATTCTCTGTTCTTGCTGCACAAGATAAGAATCCAGAAAGCAGATTTATATCAACAGCAGAAACCTGCGAGCTTAAAATTAATCGAGATGTAAAGTTAGTAGGAATACGTGGTCGTTTTGGAGGTTTATTTAAATTAGTTATGAGATGTATTAAACCTCATTCTCCCACTGAAATAAATGTCACTAATAAAGAAAATTTGCTTCAATTATATCACGAGCGATATGGACATCAAAATAAGCGACATGTGAAGACAATGATCCACAAGGAACTAAATATCAACTTGGAGATGGACACCGAACTGTGTGAAGGCTGTATCTACGGCAAGACTCACCGACTTCCTTTTTCCACCAGAAGAAGAGCAACGAAACCGGGAGAGCTTATTCATTCAGATGTTTGTGGTCCATTTGAGAGTTCAATGTCTGGGTATCGTTACTTTGTACTATTTAAGGATGACTTTACAAAATTTCGAACTATCTATTTTATCAAAGAAAAATCAGAAGTCGCAGATAAATTAAATCAATTTGTAGCGGAAACAAAAACTACTGGACATGTTATTAAGGAATTTCTCAGCGACAACGGAGGAGAATTTGACAACAAACAAGTCAAAGATATTCTTCAAAAGGAAGGAATTATTCAGCTGTTTACTATGCCCTACACCCCTCAACAAAATGGTTGCAGTGAAAGGGAGAATCGTACTGTTGTGGAAACAGCTAGAGCTATAATGCATGCTCACGGAAACATTCCACAGAAGCTTTGGGCTGAAATGATAAATACTGCGTCATACATATTGAATCGAACAGGGCCTTCCAATACTCCTGAGATATCTCCATACGAGTTATGGTATAATAAAAAGCCTGGTACGAAACATTTGCGAATAATTGGATCAACCTGCTATGTACACGTTCCAAAACAGCGAAGAAAGAAAATGGATCGGAAAGCTGTGAAAGGAATCCTGATTGGCTATGATCACAATGATGGCTACCGGATTTGGTGTGAAGAAAATAAGCTGATTCGATCACGAGACGTTGTTTTTGAGGAGAAGACATTAGTTCAGAAGACAGGCGTAGATATTCCAGTAAATGTCGATCTTCCAGATCAAGAACTTCAAGATTCAGGAACTTAAACCAAAAATCAGGATTCTGAGACTGAAGAAGAAGAGGAAGAAGAATACTGGGATGTTGACGAGGATTCTAAAGAAGAAACTCAAGAAACCACAAGTAAAAATGATCTTCAGAAGAGCAATGAAACAACTGGACGACAGCTTCGTGATACACTTAAACGTCCGAAAAAATTTGAAGACTATATACATTATGTTTCAGCGACTTTTCAAGAACCAGAAACTTATACTGAAGCCATAAAGTCAGATCAACAGGATAACTGGAAAGAGGCAATGGATCAAGAAATGAAAGCACTTCGAGAAAATAAGACTTG
The DNA here is from genome assembly GCA_030770225.1 of Temnothorax unifasciatus. NCBI lineage: Eukaryota > Metazoa > Arthropoda > Insecta > Hymenoptera > Formicidae > Temnothorax > Temnothorax unifasciatus. The sequence goes on from JASTWK010000345.1 coordinate 24,832, forward strand.
GACGTTGGTGGACTTACCTCCTGGAAAAAGAGCCATTCCCTGTAAATGGGTCTACAGAGTAAAAACGAATGCCGACGGATCTGTTGATAAATTTAAAGCTAGGCTGGTAATTAAGGGCTTTTCACAACAGAAAGGTGTTGATTTTGACCAAACCTTCAGTCCTGTAGCAAGAACATCTACTATTAGGACACTACTCAGTGTTGCTGCTAACGAAGATATGTTTCTTGAGCAAATAGATGTGTCTACTGCTTTTCTCTATGGCGACTTAGAGGAAACTATATATATGAAGCAGCCTGAAAGATACAGTGACGGTTCCAGCAGGGTATGTTGTTTGAAGAAAAGCTTGTATGGCCTGAAACAAGCTCCTCGCTGTTTTAATAAAAAGTTTACTGACTACCTAATCAAGTTAGGATTTCAAAGGAGTGAAGCTGATCCTTGTCTATTTATAAGACAAAAAGGTACAAATAAAATTTACTTTGTCCTTTACGTGGATGATGGGATGATTGCAGCTAACAGTAAGAGAGAACTTCAGCAATTCATCGACGATCTCAAGAAGGAGTTTAAAATTACTTCAAAACCGGCATCATTTTTCCTGGGATTAGAAATCAGCAGAGAAGAAGATGGTTCTATACGAGTTAGTCAAACTCACTACATCAAGAAAATACTAGAACGATTCGGCATGAGTAGCTGCAGAGCTGTCACGACTCCTATTGTCAGAGATAATGATACTGAGAAGAGTCCTCTTAACACTGACTTTCCATACAGGCAAGCTGTTGGAGCTCTGATGTTTTTGATGTGTGGAACTCGACCTGACATCGCATATGCTGTTGGAGTAGTATCAAGAAAGCTCGAAAATCCAGAAGAACGAGATGTGATCAGGGTTAAAAGGATCTTTCGCTATTTAAAAGGCACCACTGACTATGGAATTATTTACAAGTCTATGAGTAAAGGTGTTTTAGAATGTTACAGCGATGCAGATCATGGTGGTGATCTTGATACTGGACGATCTACTTCGGGTGTACTCTGTCTATATTCCGGTGCACCTATTACCTGGATTAGTCAACGACAAACTTCAGTTGCAATATCCACAACAGAAGCTGAGGTTGTAGCAGCCAGTGAGGCAGCACGAGAAATCATCTGGATTAAGAGGCTTTTAACTGAACTTAATCAGTTGAACGAAACGCCTGATTTACAAGTGGACAATGAAGCTGCCATTCGACTTGCCAATAATCCGGAGTATCATCGAAGGACGAAACATATTCGTATAAGACATTTCTTTGTTCGCGAACTAGTTACTGCCGGTGAAATAACAATTTCAAAAGTAGATACAGAGAAACAACTCGCGGACATACTTACAAAGCCTTTGTTTGCTAACCGATTTCAACAATTATGTAATAATTTAGGAGTTTGTAAGTTATTAAATAAGGGAGAGTGTTGATGTTTTTAAAGATTCTTTCTTTATAATTATTTAATAACTAGTCAACATAATAGTTTATTTTACATTTTATATTTTAAGTTGGTAATATCCATGCGCTCTCATTTAAAAACTAGGGATTAGTTTTATATCCAGTCTTTAGTGCAGATGGCTCTACGTATAACTAGAAAGAACCGCGCCCTGCTAACAGATACATGTAAAATCTATCTGAGTGCAATATTCAAGTATTCTAACAATTAAACATTGAGTTAATTATTATTGGACATTCGCAACAGCAAGTTGGCAATGCGTTCCGTTTATGTATTTATAGCGAAAAAAACAATGGAAAGTTATCAGAAGATATCTCTTTTATGATATAGGTACTTTTCCCAAAGTTTTATTTAAATCAAACAAGTATTACAATAGAAAAAGAGAAAACTCTAATACAAGAAGTCGCAAGTTTTCGAGCGTTTCAAAATATCGTATTAATAATGCTCTTCAACTTGAGAAGTAAATCAAAGTGACGTATTATTAGTTAAAAGAAAAGTTTCTGTTATTATATGACATGTCATTTTGAGGAACAGTAATTTATTGTAATAAAATGACTGAAAACAAAGGTATGTAGGGATGGGGTATGTTGGCTCATATCAAGACACGCTTAGCTTGACTTGTTGCTGCGCGCGTGAGACCTGTGTGAGCATGTGATTTGCTACCTACAATACTGATAAAAGCTAGATATATATTTATATTTATATTTTTATGTTGAAGAAAGCTACATCCAAAATAGTTTACAGTTGTTATTCTGCAACAGTATTTTGCTATTCAATCATTACAAAATAACTTTAAAAGATACAACCTTTATCAAGAAGTACATATCTGTTACCCGTTTTGTGTTTCTATTTTCATTAATTTAACATAGACTTTAGTCGCATAGCCAACTTACCCTACTATCGGGGCAAGTTGGCTACAATTCAGCATGTTCGTATTTCACTTATTACAAAGAAACTGTACAGTCTACAGGAGCGTTTCTGGCATGAAAATGTAGAGAATGGTTCTCTCTATCATATTAGTACTGTTTAATCATGATAATTAGTTGTATAAAAACTGAAATGCCGAAATTGTGAAAACGGGGCCAACGAGCCCCGGTCTCCCCTAGTGTCTCGCGCCAAGTACACGCGCAGCGCGAAACCGCCGTGACTCTTTTACGCGAACGCACGAGTTGCAAGTACTCGAGATTTTTAGATTAATAATAGTCTTTGCTAGGCGGCAGTGTGGTCTAGTGGTAGAGCGCCAGACTCGTAATCTGAAGAACCAGGTTCGAGTCCACTAGAGCCATGTAAACATGGAATGTTTTTTCCGAAAGCTGCGCCCTCCGTGCAAGATAGGCTTTTGTGCGGAGCAAACTGGGCTCCGTCTTACGGAAAGAGACGTTAAGCCGTTGGTCCAAAGAGTTAAGTGAGAGGAGAAGGGTAGTATTGGATGAGAATTGAATAAAAGGTTGGGAACGTCCCTACAAAACGCCTTGCAACCCTGAAGGGAGTCAATAAACGTATTTATCTTATCTTATAATAGTCCTTGCTTGTAATTCAAGATGTAATTGGTAATGTGAATACATGGTCCATTCCAAAAATGTTTTAGGATAAAAATATAAAGAATCACAATTTAAGCAGAAAACAATTTGTGCTTTCGGTTGAAGCAGAGAATACTCTGTATTTATGCTTTCTATTATTCTCTGCTTTAACAAAGATTGATAATTTTAAAATATATAATTGAATGAAGTTGTAAATAACATATGATCTAATAGTAAGAAGTAAAATATACATCCATAAATTATTATTTCTTTACTTACTAATATCGTGATATTTTAAGTCATAATTATAAACAAACGAAACGACAATGTTCCTCTTGAAAATACTTTTTACTGCCCAAAATACATAAAATTTGAAAAGAAATCGGAGAGAGTGCCGTAATACTACATACATATTTACCTAAAGTTTTATTGAATTAGCAAGTTAGTAATTAGTCACAAAAAATTACTAATTACGTAAAAATTAATAATAGTTAGGTAAAAGTAAATTACATATTACAAAAAAAATGGTAATTTGTCAGAAAAAAAATTCTAATTACGTAAAAATAAATTCTTTATTATTAAAATAACTAATGGTTTGTAAAAAATGAATTATTATTTATTTAAAAATTAATCATTAGTGAATAAAAAATAATTAGTCTCATTATTAGGTAAATTACTTATTTAAAAAATTATTAATTGGTTTAATATAAATAATTTAATTATTGCAATTAAACATGATTTAAAAAACATTATGTTAATGTTATATATATATATGTATATATACGATATATATGTGTATTTTTATCCACTTAATATAGAGAATTGCAAGAATAACATTAAATATAATAAATACGTATTTAATCAATACATATTTAATTACCTTCAAAAATAGGAAACAATAAAGGAGACCGGGGCTAAATCGTCCGTTTTTTTCCGGTGCCGATTTTTAACAGCAAAATAAATAATTGTAGTTAAAAGTGGTATACCACTGTAAAGAGTGAACGTTTAGCTACAAAATTTATATAGGAAATTTTTGTCTACGTCGCTTTGTTTAACCGGTATAGAGCAAAAACGACAACGATGAAAAAATTGAAATCTCAAAAATGCCGGGGTTAAACCGTCTACCCCCCGGGGTAAATCCGTCTGCACTGCATTTTTAGTACATATACGTACATCTAATCCTGAAAAATGATAGAATACATTTTAATAATTGTTTTTTAAGAAAAAAATATAAAAATTTATTTAAAATTTTTATACATTATTAAAAAATAATTATTTTACCTATTCTATAAAACAATTTAGGCACGTAAATACAGATCCTGACGAGCGCACGCATGTGTTGTGTGCCCTACGCTCGCACGCAATGCACTGTTTCCCATATGCTCTGTTTATTGTCAACTTCTCTGAGCACACGCAACACGTATTATCCAAGTTTTCGTCAGAATCCGACCGCTGCTGCTTCCTTGATTTCGATTTACGCCCACTGCTCGTCGAAGGCTGCGGTTCTGTTTGTGTGGCATTTTTTAATTTTTATCTTTTCTCACCGCAAGAACTGCTTTTTTTAGTTGCTCCTTGTCGACGGGAATTGACGGCGTCCTCGCGCCGATTAGTAGTTGCAATAGGGGAGTTCTAACTAGGGAGCTCCGAGGGGTGTGAGGGAGGGTAAGGTATCGGAATGCGGGGGTGGGGGAGGGGTGAGGGGGCGGGATATCGGGTTACACAAGGGTATCGGGTTACAAGGAGATAACGCGGGGGTGAGGGGAGGGGGAAGGGGCGGGGTAACGGATTTCAAGAATATCAAGGGCTACTACGGATACGAATATCTCGAGCCGAGTCTCATCGTTTCGACTTTTCTGCGTAACGGTCCGTTTGTGATCATCGATTGCTCTCGCCAAAACGAAACCGTAAAAACCGCCACCGTGGATGTCAGAATAGAATTCGATTGCATGGAGAACGTACCGCCGAATACCTCCGCGTACTGTCTCATCATACACGCGTGATTGAGTACAACCCGTTGACGAACGTGGTGCGCAAAATAGTCTGAGTGTTCGCGGCAACGTCGACGTGAATATTTTTTCTCTCTCTTTCCATCACTCCCCAATACAATTATTTAGAGGGGAGAGGGGGGAGTATAAATCAGAGTGTGGCGAGACGGTTTGCAGAGTTGCGCGTCATTCCTCTCGATTAACGCATCGACGAGAGAGAGAAATCTCGTCATGTCCGTACCAACGTTCGTGGATCTGGAAGGATTCCTCGTCGGGATGAAATTTGTCGTGAAGTAGGTGGCGGTGCCGAGAAAAGACTGCGTTCTGACGCATTACATCATTAACCCTTCGTAGTCACACTTCTCTAGAATATCATTCTAGTCACACGGGGTCATATTGACCCCATCGATTTTTAATGGTTGCCATTTTAATAGTATCGGTCCGATCGGGTTCAAATAATTCTGGAACATACCTTGAACATTCTAGAATATAAAACAACTGCGATTTTGTGAGAGATCAAATGGCAACATGTTGAAAAAAAATCGTGAACGAGTACATGCGTAAAAAAGTAGCTTTTTCACTTAAAAAATCATAACTTTTTAATTTTTTAATTTTTTTAAATAAAATTTGCAGGTTATACTCCTAAGATACGACACTTTAAGAAAAAAAATAGTCCTCTAGTGCGCGTTTCTAAAAAGGTATTTATTCCGGCATATGAAGAGGCCCGATTTTGGAGTGAAAAAAATGTGGATTTATCAGAAAATAATGTATTTTATTATTATTATGGATATCCTGAGTACACAGAAACATAAGCATTATTGTTTTTTCGTTATAAAACGACAAAAAAGTCATTTATTCAGTGCAACTGCAATCGACGCAGAGATCAACGCGGTGAATGTCGCATATCAGCCGGGTGCAGGAGGGGCACTGTTGACTGGTCTTCCGATAATAACGGTGTTATTATTATAAAAACAATGGAAAAAAAATATCGCAGGTGCCACAGTCACACTTACGGTTCAGACACTTGTTTTAAACACAATAAAAAAATCCGATTTTTTTTCACTGAAACTACGTGCTAGTCACACTAGGGGTCAATCTGACCCCCATTCGTGCACGATGTTTCCGCAACCGCTGTCATACAAATACCGACGCTTTAATCAAATAACTAACAATCTCTACCGATAGAGGATACTTCAAACTCTTGGTAGATGCCGAGCCAAACTCCATTTTAAGCCAGGCACTTACCGACATTTAGCTTCAAACTTGAGCTGGGGTCAAATTGACCCCGTGTGACTACGAAGGGTTAAGTACCCCATGCCGTGGAATCTGCTCACAAAATCCGACAAATCGTGTGCTACCTGATTGATCGCGAATCACCATGGATTACGATGAGAAGACGGAAACGTGCCGTACAGCACGGTGAAACGCCTGATTATATCGGCCGTGCTTGGTGTAGAAGAAGAAGATCATGAAGAGGATGATGATGACGACGAGATGCCGCGGCCGACTCTCGTGTACGTCAAGGGATGTCAGAAACAAGAATGGCTGGTGGATCTACTGAAGAATTATGCGAAAAAAAACCTAATCGTCGAGACTCTGGATGCGCATTACGAAGATATTGAATCTTTGAATAAACTAGATGACACCAACACTATGCGATGCGGAAAACATGTCAAGAATTGCGCGTTACAAAATGTAATACAATTATTTAACTGGTGGTCGCGCGCGACACCAACGTCCAATGAAATACATTGTTAACGTACAACGATGATCGCCAGAATTAAAAAATATTTATATATCTTTTTTATAACGTTTTATTTCTTACTCCCCCCTCCCCTCCACTATCATCACCGTTAGAGTAGACTTTACTTCTTCCCTTTCTTAGAAAAATGTTGTTTACGACAAACATGTTCCGACAGGTTCAACACGTTATCGGGTCGATCATCATCCCGTCATTTCTTCCTTTGTCTCGCGTACTGCGTAGATAGATTGTTTAGTCTACGCGATAACCACCCCCTTTTTCCTAGAAAAAATTTGTTTACGGAACATGTCCCAACAGATTCGATTATAAACATTAATTCCTCCTCCTTCTTTCCCCCACCACATTATTACTTTTGGAATTGCCGCGTATACTCGATTAATTTTACATGATCAATCTTGTCGCGATCGCTTGTACTGACGGTCACAACTTCTCAGAGCCGAGAGGAAAAATGTTCTCCTTTGAAGGATGCAGCAGCAGCAGCAACAGCAACAATGGTGAAAAACGAGTGAATGCCGTGAATTATTACGTGCCGATTCACGACGTTGAAACTCAGTCGTGTGAGAACAGATGTAATAGGTAAGTTTCTTTTAAGAAATAAAAAAACATATAGAGCTTCCCCCCAGTTTTTATATCTTTGCAAATTGTAATACTTACAAAAAAAAAACTAATTTCATTTCTTTTATACATTTCGTTGGAGCGTCGCGCGATTCGTATACTCGGCAGACGATACGCGTTGACAGTTACGGGATACAAATTCCTCGAAATTGGCATCAACGTGGGCCCACCGAGTTACGTGGAGACCGCCGTTGGAGATCATCGAGGAAAGGAAGCGCTGTTATCTCTCAAAACGTGGAAGGCACTCCACGAGCAACGACGCAACATTCAGAATTTCTTTCGCAATGACTACAAAGATATCCACAGTTTTATTAACGTTGGACCGCTAACGGTGAGAGTTTGTACGTCGGTTAATAACGTCAAACTTATACGTCTCGAATCTGTAAACGTACGCTTGATGATGACCAAATCGACGTTGCGTTGTATGTTCGATCTCGATCGGTGCATCGATGCAAGATTCGATCGATTGTTCAGAATACTTGTGGCAGTTGATGCAAAGTTTGCGCAGTTCTCCGATATCGCGTCCACTGTGACGGATCCCAAGGAAGCGTCGAATGTAATATACGCTAGCGAGGCGTTCAATACAAATCAGCTCATCGATTGTGAGCTCGCAGCTTTAGTTTTTAGTACGTAAGATATATTATGTAAAAAAAGAAGAGTTAAATAAACAGGTTTTTTTACAACTAAACGAACGATGTAATTCTTTTGCGCGCATGTCCATCCCTACCTAAATTTTATTATCGCTTCGATGCGGTTGATTATCGTCGATGACGTAATTTTTTCCTTTGTCTCACGTACTGCGTCGTATAAAATAGCGCAAAATTGTTTAGTCTACGCGATAACACCTCCTTTTCCCCCAAAAAATGTTGTTTATGACGAACATGTTCCGACAGGTTCGGCGCGTTATCGGGTCGATCATCGTCCCGATGACGCCATTTTATCCTTTGTCTTTTACGTACTGCGTAGATAGATTGTTTAGTGAATTTGTTTAGTCTACGCGATAACTAACCCTTTTCCTAGAAAAATGTTGTTTATAACGAACATGTTTCGACAGATTTGATGCGTCATCGACAAAATACATGCTCCTGCTTAGTGCGCTATCGAGTTAGTCTTACTATTATGCGCCGCCTAGCGGCGTCGTTGCAAACGCGGACCCGCGGCGCGACCGCGAACGCGAACGCGGACCCCCCCTCGCGCGGACCGGCGGACCCGCGGCGCGACCGCGAACGCGAACGCGAATGCGAAAGCGGGATGAGTCATCCCGGTGAGTCATCCCGGTGAGTCATCCCGGTGAGTCATCCCCGGTGAGTCATCCCCCGGTGAGTCATACACGTAGTATGCCAAGGTCACCCTCCCCCTCCCGTTTCCTTCGTAATTCGATACCCTTGTGTAACCCGATACCCCCCTCCCCCCTCCTCCTTACCACCCCCTTATCTCCTTGTAACCCGATATCCTTGAAATCTGATACCCCGCCCACTCCCCCCTCCCCCTCGCCCCCGCGTTATCTCCTTGTAACCCGATACCCTTGAAATCCGATACCCCGCCCCCTCCCCCTCCCCCCCGCGAAATCCGATACCCCCCTCCCTCACCCCCCCCCTTGGAGCCCCCGGGGTAAAACTCCCCTATTACAACTACTGCGACAGCGAAGAAGACGAGATACCAAAGAAGAATAAAGCACGAGCCGCCGAGGAGTATCAAGTGTCGCAGATAACGGGAAGCATAACATACATACCTTAAACCTGATAACACTGCCGATTCAAGACACCAAGAAAGGCAAGACAAATTTCTTATTAGACTCAGGAGCGATCCTGACGCTAATCAAAGTAGGAAATTTAAAAGGCGACGCTATGGTGCGAGAAAAACTCCTGACTTTGACCGGAGTGACAGGACACAAGATCCACACGCTCAAAAAAATAAAAGCAACCGTAGACCTCGGAAGCCAGAAAATACGTTATACCATGTACGTGGTAGAGGATGATTTCCCGATCGATCGTGAGGGAATACTAGGGAATGATTTCTTCACAAATAGCAAAGCCGTTATCTCATACGCCACAAAGCAGGTACACATCGGAAGAGTAACATTTAAACTCCGACCATATAAGAAGGTAAACTCACCACCCCGCAGCAGAGTAGGTATCGTAAAAGGTAAAGAACCTACACCAAGAGTATTCATCGGACACTGTTTGATGGAGCCGACAGATTTCGAATGCCCGATAAGCATGTCCAACGGCGTGGAAAAATTAGTAGAAACACTCATACCGCGCGTAACTCTAAAAGAGAAGCCGGTAAGTGACACAACTGACATACTCACGTTACACGCGACCAAAAAACGCGAATCCATTTCAGCGCAAGTAAAAAAATTATACGCGCAATTGCAAACTGATCATTTAAATAGCAAGGAGCAAAAAACATTAGGAAAAATTTACAATGTATTTTATTTAAAAGAAGATACGCTGAACGCGGCAACGCACACACCAGATTTTGCCACCGGAGCCGTACGTTCTCAGGGGCCATTAGGTCAAGTTCGACCGAACATCTATGCCAGCAGAAAATTAAGCAAGGCGAAACGACAGTTCGACAAAAAAACGAATATAGAAACATTTAAAGCAGAAGATCCAGTACTGTTATATGACAAAACAGTTTGACGAGGAAGATCAAAGAAGCTAGAATCGCAGTGGATAGGACCGTACAGTAATGGAAAAAATTAATGACGTAAATTACTTAATTAAAAAAGGACGAAAAACGCGTACACGCAAACAGACTAAAGACCTTTATTGAAAATTTAAAAAATATATAGGAAAAAAATAGACGAGAGTAAGAATACATAAAAATACCCTACTAGAACCTTCACACACACTATTAGGAATAAACCGAGAAAATCATAATTATATAATATTAAAAGAAAGCGACTTAAATAAATGTACGCGAGAAACTACTAAACTTATATGCGATCAAAATTTTCCCGTGTATTGTGTAATTGCAAATGCATCAAGCGAGGTGCAGCCTTTTGTAAAAGCGCCTAGATTGTAGTCGTAGTAAGCAGTATACTTGTAATTATTCATGTAATAAAAAAAAAGGGAAGCATTAACAATTTAAAGGGGAAACCACAGCATATATATTAGCATATAAGAAAATTAGATTGTAACCTCTCAAGAAAAAGAAAAACACAAACAAATAAATAACGAAAAACTTCGTGTACTTCAGTTTTTCTTTTTCCGCGGCGGAAAGGATGTTGTGAGCGCACAACGTATTATAGATTAAGGGCCCTGGATAGTCACGGAAAATACAGCGGTTGAGTGGCACGACACCTACTGGAGGAAGCTTCGTAGCTTGATACAGAGCGTCGCGATGTGGCCGCGAGAGTCGGCTGGTGGGGGAAACGCACACAAGAGAAAGCACGTACCTGTGCCCTCAGATACGTTCTTTTTCTTGTGTGCGTGTGCCCCACCAGTCGACTCTCGACTTTCTCGAGTGGCTCGCGGCGGAAAACAGTGGACAATTGTCTTGCGGAAGATCTCATTGTTAAAATAATTCATTAATCGTACTAAAAATTGTGTGTTATTGAGCTTCAGTTTGTTGGTTATGTCAATGTGCTGTCCATTGCCTCAAATAATAATCGAATAAAGTGCCATAAATCATTTTCCAGAACAGTGCTACGCCGACCGCATCAGCTGTCAATTTTTCATTGCACTGTTACTACAATTTCTATATTCTTCTTCTTCTTAGTCGTACACTCTTGACAGAATGGTCGTGGTTATGAACTTCTTATATTGATTCCGCCGAGGTTCTTGCAATTTGCCGCCATTTGTCTCTATTTATGGCACTGCGGGAACATTCTGTGATGGAGCATTTTGTTGCCGATTTTATGAGATCAGTCCATCTAGTCGGGGATCGGCCGCGTGGGCGTTTGCCTTCCACTCGGCCCTGTACTACCAGGCGCTGCATGGACTCTTCATTACGTGTGATGTGTCCGAAGTAATTCAAGACCCGTAGCCGAACTGTCGACGAGAGCCTATGTCGTATGTCAAGCTCCTTTAATATGGAGACGTTGGTACGTCGTTCGGTCCATCTTATCCCCAGGAGGCGTCGCCAGCACCACATTTCTAAAGCGTCTATTTTTCTGTGGTCTTGTCGTCGAATCGTCCATGTTTCAGCTCCGTAAAGGAAGATGGGGAAGACAAGACACTTCATTAGGCGGACCTTTGTGTTTTTGGTTATCTTTTGGTCTTTCCAGATTTTTGTAAGTTTGTCAACTGCCGACCTGGTCATGGCACAGCGCCTTTTAATCTCTTCCTCGCATCCTCCTTTGTTAGTGATCGTGGAGCCAAGGTAGGTATAGCTGTGTACAACTTCACAATTGGCTATACTTCTAACATCAGGTCTGTTATCAGTCATCCGATCCACGATCATCATCTTGGTTTTTTCTCTGTTGATCGCGAGACCAAAGTTGAGGCTTATTCTTTCCAGGAGTTGAAGGAGGTTTAATATGTCTTCCTCAGTTGATGCCAGAAGAGTGGTATCGTCAGCATATCGCAAGTTAGATATCAGCCGTCCACCCACGGATACACCTTTATTCCATTCATCTAGGGCAATTTGCATGATATATTCCGTATAAATATTGAATAGTAGAGGTGAGAGGATGCATCCCTGCCGAACTCCAGCACGAATTTCAAAATCTCCGGAGTCGATTCCATCTATCTGAACTGCCGCTGTACTCCCTACATACAGTTTCTTTATGAGGTATACCAGGTGATATGGCACGCCCATTTCTGTGAGAACTTCCCACAATTTGTTCCATTTTACAGTGTCGAAAGCTTTCCGAAAGTCAACGAAGCATATGTATAGCTGGTTGTTGAATTCTCTGGCCTTCTCTATAATTTGCCTTAGTATATGCATTTGCTCTCGCGTTCCTCTTCCCTTTACGAAGCCAGCTTGCTCGGGTGCAATTTCTCGATTCAGGTATGCTTGTAGCCTAGTATTCAGAATGTGTAGTAGTACTTTGCTGGCATGGGATATGAGGGCAATCGTTCTGTAGTTGTTACATTTCGTGGTTGGGCCCTTTTTATGTAGTGGGATGAACAAGGAGTGAGACCAGTTTTTAGGCCATTCACCGGTATCCCATATCCGAGAGCAGATGATGTGCAGAATTTCCACTCCAAATTCTCCCATATCCCTGATTACTTCGATGGGTATTTCGTCCGTTCCTACTGCCTTGTCTTGCTTTAGGTGTTTAACCCTTAAAGAGCACACCTCCGAAAAATTCCGTAAAGGGCACTGGGGGTATGAGATACCCCAGTTTCTTTAAGTATGTACTGTAACGACGCTATTGACTATTTTATTGCATAAAAATTTCTGAATGAAGTTAAAGTCATGTATTTTAAGGATAAACAACAGTTATAGCGATTTCTTAAAATTAACATTGTTTAAAAAATTATTGAAAAAGAAAGGACGGAAAAAATGTCACTTTTCACTTAAAATTGAATAACTTTGGCAATTTTTAATATTTTAAAGTAAAAATTTAGGTGGATACTCTTGAGACATGGTACTTACAAGAAAAAATTATTACAATAGTGCGCGTTTCAAAAAAGGTATTTATTTGGAGTATTGAAAGTAATGATTTTGTAAGAAATGAAATATTGGATTTTGCATGTTTTTATGGGTTTAATCTTATTTTTCCAAGTACAAAAAATAAAAAAATGACATTTTTAATGTTTATAATTAAAGTAGTATACATAAAAGTTTTATTCCAAAAAATGAAATTGTATGCCATCTACATAAAAACATTAATTAATATAAAAAAAACATTGTAAAAAAATTCATTTCACTATTTAGTGTATACTTACGTTTGACAGATGTGAAATAATCAAAAAAAAAATCGTCAGAAAAGGAATTCTACTATTCACTATATTGACGTAGAGGGCACACGGGGTATGACATACCCCACGATCTCGACACGTCTTATTCGAATGGCTACCACAAGCACACTGATGCTTGGACGAACGGTTCTGCTGCTCGAACATAAAGTTAATACTCCAAACTAATACCATATGTCGCTGCAAGTTCAATTTTCTACATTTTAATGGGACTTATCAGAGCACAAAGTTTGGAGTGGGGTATCCTACACCCCATGTGCTCTTTAAGGGTTAATTGCAGCTCGTATTTCGTCTCTCAAAATACCGGGTTCCCGTTCAGAGTCTGCAGTAATTGAGATGTGATCGGATGCATCGTAAGTATCAGCAAATAGAGTCACGCAATACTTCCGCCAGACCTCCACAATTTCCTTAATTTCTGTAACGCAGTTACCTGCAGAGTTCTCTATGGCCCAGTTCTTCGGCTTGAATTGTCTAGTGATGGTTTTAATCTTCATGTATAGGTCCTTGGTTTCAAACCTTTGGGCGTTGTACTCTAACTCTTCACAGATGTTTTGTAAGGCTAGGTTCTTATCTTTACGACAAGCAGCCTGTATTTTGGAGCTAAGAGAATTGAGTTCTCGTGCATCAGCACCTTTCATTTTCAACTTGCGGCGTTGTTCCACCAATTCCCAGGTGCTGTCGGACATCCAGTGTTTATGCTTGGTTGCAGTTAACTTGGGCTGAGATTTCGACACGGAGTCTTTTATAAACTTTTTGGCCGATTGCCATATGTAGTCCGGATTTTTATCTTCGGTCTCCTTTAACCATCTTGGTGTTTCATTCTGCAGTACCTCGATGAATGAATCTTTGTCTGTTATTTTCATTCGCTTGTTTGTGTTCTTGTTTATGGGTTTACGCAGCTTTAGTTTAAGATTGCATACTAAGAGTTCATGGTCAGAGAGGCAATCGGCACCCGGTAGTGTGTGTGTATTGGATATTGAACTCCTCCATCTCTCCCTTATCATGATGTAATCGATTTGGTTACGATGTTTTCCGTCTGGGGATGTCCAGGTGTATAATCTTCTAGGGTGTTGTTTGAATATTGTGTTCATAATGGTCATACTGTTCTCGGTAGCAAACTGTAGAAGACGGTCGCCTCTATCGTTCCTAGTGCCCAATCCATAATTTCCAATTATGTTGCGCAAACTCATATCCATGCTGGTATCCCCTATTTTCGCATTAAAGTCACCGAGTACGATTAGAAGTTCTTTCTTAGGGATCTTGTTTATGGATGTTTCTAGTTGATTGTAGAAACGTTCCATAACTTCGTCTTCTGCGGTGCTTGTGGGAGCGTAGGCTTGTATGATGTTGAGTGGAGTCGGAGATGCACTGAGTTTGATGGATATTAATCTTTCGTTAATCGGATTATAGCCTATGACAGATTTGTTCCATTGTTTTGGTATAGCTATGGCCACTCCAGCAAATCTGTTGGCTTCATTTCCTGAGAAGTAGAAGGTATGTTTCTCAGTGTCAAAATGGCCGTTCCCCTTCCAGTGGGTCTCGCTTATACCCGTGATTGTAGTGTTACATCGTTCGAGCTCTCTTTCCAGTATGTCGAGTTTACCATCCTGGTGGAGTCCCCGCACGTTCCATGTGCCTACGCGGATCTTCTTGCGCAGTTGTATGTTCCTTCCAGTAGCATAGTTTCCACGGGGTGCCTGGTCGCCTGCACTCCCTTGGCCGGTAGCCCATTTTACACCCTGACTCCCGGACAGACCAGGGCGCCGGTCGCTACGCGGATCGCCAGGCAATCTCGTATCCTTCGTGTATGTCATTCATAACTCTCGTGGGAGAATAGTGTGGTGGTTTCCCGTTGCCTTCCACACCGCTGTACAGAAGCCGTTCTATTGGATGCCATAGCGCCTTCTGCTATCTGGTTCACAGCCAGCACTCCGTCCGTGGCCAGTCCTGGATAGCCAGCTGCCACTACCCTGCGTTAGTTTTTTGGCCTACCCCGAGTATTTCATTTCCTCGGTACCACCCATATCTGGGAGGCTTTCCCCATTCCGCCACCTGGGGAGGTACTCGATGGAGGACTGTCAATCTCTTGGGATAAATAATGAAGGTGGTTTCCCGTTTCCTTCCTTCATGGACCAACGGTTTTTAACGTCTCTTTCCGAAAGACGGTGGCGCCGATATTGCCAGTGGCGACGAATTTCTATATTAGGACCAGCAAATTAATGAGCAGGTAAACGTACAATATGCTTTCATCTTTTATTTGAGCGCTTATATTCAATCGTAGGGTGACTCTTTCTTATTTGAGATCTTCCGTAAGAATTGTCCATATTTCATCTCTCAATTCAAGATGGCTGACCTGGGTATCCAGGGCCCTTAATTATTGCACTTAGCAACTCCGAGTCGCCGCCTGTAAGAAATCCGACCCTAGCAACGAGGAATGTTGACACGAAGATCAGCACGAGTCGCGGTAATGGCCATATATGGGCATTCCGATCGCTAGGCCTCCAAATCCTAAAATCAAAAGCGCTGACTGCAAAGTCAGCAATACCGAGCGCAATAAAACGCCCGTCCTTCCAAGGAACGGCGGGCAGTCTAAGAACCGAGCGCGTACCGCTAGTCAACGTATCGATAATATATTGTCACCCGCAAGTCAGGGTACTGAAGAATCAACGAGTGTGTCAATAAAAATCTCGTTTTATTTAAACTCAACTGCAAACTCAATATCGCCAGTGTCCTCTCTCCCTCCTATTCGGCGGATTTCAAGAACCCAGTGCTGGCCCTGACCTCCAGTCCAAGGCGCGCCACAACACCCGGCATTTTTGAGATTTCAATTTTTCCACCGTTGTCATTTTTGCTCTATACCGGTTAAATAAAGCAACGTAGACAAAAATTTCCTATATAAATTTTGTAGCTAAAGGTTCACTCTTTACAGTAGTTTACCAAATTTAGCTACAATTATTTACTTTGTTGTTAAAAATCGGCACCGAAAAAAACAGACGGTTTAGCCCCGGTCTCCCCTATAAGAAAATTTTAACAATTCTACAAAATGTTATAAATTGTTATAAATTACCATTATATATTATAAACACTTTTCCCCATTTTATTTTAACGTGATCTTTCTGTTCAAGTCAACAATCAAACTTTAGGAGTTTTTATGTTGATTATAACCTCTTTGGGACCGGAAGCCTAATAATATTAGGCGCTGGAGTGGCGCCGTCTTCTTCGTAGTTCAACTCACTGACAAGGACAAAAATGTTCTAGCACTAAAACTAAAAAGATCGTCCAAAAAAGGGGCCGATCCTGTAGAGGTTAAAAAGGCATTGAAAACATGTTCCACATGAGCTTCTAATTGTTCACGTGAAGCGAGGTCCACCTCATCGCATCTCCTGCTTATAGGACGAACCGAGGTCTGTCATCGTACGGTTTGAAAACTTATTTTTCTGTCTAATTCTTTTCGATTAATCTTCTTATTATTTTTCGTATGTATATGACCAAAAATTATACAAAAAAAAAACAGGCACAGTAGAAACTGTGCGCAACCAACAACGTAGAACTATGTTTACTGTCACTAGTTCATGTTAAAGTATTCAGCGACGTAGACGTAGTTCTACATTGTTGGTTGCGGCACAGTTGTTACTGTACCCGTTTGATTTTTATTATATTGGCAATTTTTTTCTAATTCTATTATGTTTTTCAATCTTTTCTACCCTTATGTCATATATAATTTTTTAAAATTTGGTTAATTAGTTCTTGAGTTACATACGTTAGAATTTGCTAGGAATCCGTACATACATAGAAGCTTAATAAAGCTAAGTCTAACCAAATCTTAAAGCATTGCATATGAAATAGGGGTAGAAAAGACTGAAGGATATAATGGAATTAGAAAAGTTGCCAATAATTAATATTGAATTACCAAAATTGAAAGTGGTTGAGACCTAAGCATAATTATTTGCTTATAATTGTTTGGCTTCCTCATTTATAGGAAGCTTCTTGAGACTTTTGAAACTTTCAAGAGGAAATGGGACTATATAAGCTATCTAATGACGTACTAATCATTAATCTACGATTATTAGTTTCAACGTATTTTATATATAATTATGTATATTTTTGTATAAAAAATCAAACGGGCACAGTAACAACTGTGCCGCAACCAACAACGTAGAACTACGTCTACCGTCACTAGTTCATGTTAAAGTATTCAGGGAAGAACAGTTGACGTAGCCCTACGTTGTTGGTTGCGGCACAGTGTGTGCCCGTTTGATATTAATATTAGCAATTGTTTCTAATTATGTTATGTTCTTCAATCTTTTCTACCCCTATCTATATATATAAGTACCGTCGTCTATATGTATGTATGTATGTCTGACCGCGAACTACTCATTCGTTAGTGGACCAAATTTTTACCAAAAGTATGTGAAATAGGGGTAGAATTTCCCGGGGAGTGCCATAAAGTGTATAGTATTTCGCTACCGATTTTCTGGAAACCGATTTTTTTAATTTTTCCAATTTTTCGGGAAATAATTGACCGAATCTTAAAGAATTTTCCGGGGAATGCTATAAAGTATATAGTTCTTCGTTACCGATCTTGGAAACCGGTTACAAAATTTTTCCAATTTTTCGGAAATTAATTGACCGAATCTTAAAAAAAAAATGAAGTAGGGGTAGAATTTCCCGGGGATTGCCATAAAGTGTATAATTTTTCGTTACCAATCTTTGGGGAAATCGGTATCAGAAAATTTTCCAATTTTTTGGAAATTAATTGACCGAATCTCAAACAATTGTATATGAAGTAGAGGTAAAATCTGGGGAGTGCTATAAAGTGTATTATTTTTCGTTACCGATCTTTTTGGAAACCGGTTAGAAAATTTTTCCAATTCTTCGGGAAATAATTGACCGAATCTGAAGGGGTAGAAAGAACTAAAGAATGTAATAGAATTAGAAAAATTGCTAACAAAAATGGGGTTTCCGATAATGTGTATAAAATTATATATTAATTTTGGACGAGCCTTAACTACGCGCTGCGATATCTAACGATATTAATATTTTGATCTCAGAAGATTGGACGAAGGAAATAGAGGATTACAAAAATTGTAATTATAAATATTAATTAATAATTAATTGAGTTTCATTCAATCTCGCAAAACGTATATTTCGTGGGTATAAAATAAAATTTCTTTCAATAATATTTATATTTTTTAATTAATAGTAAATAAATGTAATAAAATTAATAATAAATAAATCCTTTTCATAAAAATAAATATAAATTTAACAAATAATATCGTTCATAGGTTGATCAGTTTTAAATGAAATATATATAGATAAGATATGTAGGATAAGTTGCTACTTTCACATATTATATGTCAATTGATAAACCAGTCACTTCAATTCGTGACTGTCACGAACGATTATATTTTGTGTGTCAAGAGTTAGCATACAGAAAAGATACAGTTTTTTATGCAATCGATCAAAGACAAATCGCAAGGAAAAGACAAAAAGAGAACATTATAAAAAAGAGAGAGAGACAAAGAAAAAAGGTATGTATCTTAAATTCTTTCTATCTCTCCATCTCTTTCATACATACATACATACATACATACAGAAGACGGTACTTATATATATAGATAAAATTATATAAATTTTATTTATATTTATATCTATTGTTCGAGATTCCGTTATCTCGTTGCGCCACCGTATCAGATGGCAGCATCGATCGGGTATCGACTGACCGGATTCACGCGGCAGCTATCGCAAGCACGGGCGCGAGCGTCGTCGTCTTCTTCCGCACGACGATCAAAGTAGAAATATGGCCGCGCAGTGACAAGACGCATAACGTGCGCTACATACATACAAGTGGTGATTTCGTATCCAAGTGCATATCGCAGCGACCAACGCTGACCAGATACATTTCTAAACTGTAAAGAAGACCGCTCAGCTCAGCTCTGGTACATCAACACGACGACTCAGGCTCACACGTGCGCGAGTACCGACCGCCACGTGTCTCACCGGCTCACGGGCGACTCAACAGCAAGAAGAGCAATTCATACAATTGTCTCGGACAATCAAAAGACTTCTCCTTATACAAGCTCATCGCATTCTCAGGTCAGACTGTACATTTATCTCGAATTAAAGACTGCTCAGACTGTGTTCTGAGCTATACAAAATAAAAGGAAATAATTCATTAACACCTTCCACGCGCGTCCTTCTCATCCCGCTTCCATCGCCGGGATAAAACAGCGATTTCGCGAACATCTATATATATAAGTAATATGAATTATACGAAATCTCTGCAACATATACATCGGTAACATGTAAAAAATTTGTGAAAGAATTGGAGCTGTTTTTGAGATTTTATATCTGTATCAATCCAAGGAGCGCAAATATTTTATAAAACCTGTCATTTATAAATCAAATGCTCAATTTGCATTAATTACGCATTTGAATGAGCGCATTTTGAACACGCAATTAATGTAGTTTGGAAGACAATGTAATTGTACGCGCATAAAAGTACGCGCATAAAAGTACGTTATATGTACATGTATTGGCGCTCCTTGGGAAGTTTATTTAGACAACTGATTTATGAATTTTTAATGGTATTTTTTTACATATGATTGGCAGTTAGAACATCTCAAATCTTAATAATTGAGACTTCAAAAATTGATGTTTTAAGATAATAAAAAAGTGTGCAGGTAGAAAATTGCACATTGCTTCTTCATAGCTTTGAAGTGAGAAGAAAGAAAATTGTAAGGAGGAAAAGAAGGAAGAAAAGAAGGAGGATGATAAGGAAAAAAAGAAAAAGCGGAAACAAGACGCTGACAAGGAGGATGAAAAAAAACGCAAGAAAAAATATAAAAAACCTAACGCGCTAATAGGTGGAACCTCAAGGGTGGTGTGGAAGTCCATCATTTTAATATCTTAATTTTTTATATAAATAAAAGTGTATTAAAAATTACAAATACAGAATGTAAAGGTGATTTATTGAGTGATGATTGATAAAGGACCCAGTGAACACAGTAATATAGCAGCAATGCAACGGCAATGTAACCGAATATAACAGATTATATCAACCAAAGTGTTACATGCAACTTACATGTAATTTACAATTTCCGACTCAGCAATATAACATGTTACATAACGTGTTATTTAACTATTACGTAACAGTTATAATAAAATAATGAGCGTTAAAAAAAATATTTTTTTCGAAATTTTATTACCATTTTATAACTAAATTTGTTTCTTAAGATGCAGTCTATAATTATAAATATTTTTTTGTATTTGAAAAAAACACTTACCTTGGTGGGATTCGAACTCGGGACCTCTGGATCGTGAGCCAACTGCCTTACGTGGTAGACTACTTCTTAATTTGATGTAAGTGTTATATATAGTCTACATATGTCACAATCAGCGTAAATATATAATTTTTCAAAAATCATCTTAAGAAACAAATTCAGTTTAAAAAGAGTATACGTTATTTACCGATACGGATGGATACCCGGATTATATAAATTGATCATATAAATTATAAATATCTTGTAAATTATTGATAATTATTAATTATAAATTATATATTTTGTAAATTATAATTTTTGCCTTAAGGTGAACTAAAAGGCCTCTGCACAATATTAAACCTTTCAAACAAAATATATATATTTAAAAACAATTGAAAATTTATGATGAAAAGCGCAGACCATTATTAGCTCTAGCAAAATAAAACGATGCAGGGTTTAAGAGCCCGGGCACATAGAAAAACATAAGCAGTAAGCAAATCAACAGTCTTATATTGTATGTTATTCCGTTACACCATTAATATTACCAGAATATTACTAGTTATACTAACATTGATACAAGCGTGTTACGTAACAATTACACAATTTTTGTTACATAACTGTAACGCCAAAAAGATATATAACAGTTATATTACCTGAATATAACAATGTTAAATTGCCTGTTACTTCCATGTTATGTAGCCCTTATATATCACAAGAATAACATTGTGATATTACATGTAACTTCCATGTTATATTGCCGTTATAAAATGTGTTCACTGGGGAACTTACAAAAAAAAAGCTTCAGAGCTTTATAGCTTTTGAGCCCGCGCGAAGCGCGGGCTCAAAAGCTAGTTTTATATATAATTCTTTAAAATTTGGTTGATTACTTCTTGAGTTATATATAGGGTAACTCCGGTATATACGCCGCAGCTAGGGAAAACTTAATTTATCGAGTACTATTTACTATGTTCAAGGCAAATTAATTATACCAATAAAAACTTTATAATGTCTATACTACTATAAAAAATATATACATATGAAATATTCATTCTTTGTATTTAATAAAAAAAACTTTTAGAAACCCTTGCATTTTTGCCATATATCCCAGAGGGGTGGGTTATATGACATTCATGGGTGAAATATACGCCTTATAAAAAATTACAAATAATGTTTATAAATAAGGCAATAAAATGTCATAATAAGTTATAAAATGTGTGTAAGAAGTTTATTAAGATGTAAAAATAATAAACAAATTATAAAACTAAAAAATTTTAAAAAGAAAATAGAAGAGCGATAGATTCATTAAATATTATTGTTATACGATCCAAAAAGAGAAGGAAAAAGAACACATAGGAGATTTCGAGTTTTACAAAGTGTCTGTACTATGGCATAAATCCCGCATGCTAACTTGCATTATATACCAAACAGGAGGGATATACAAGATATTAAGTTAAACAAAAAATCCCATACAGCACAGAAGCTGCAGCAGTATTGCTACAACGTTGCAACATTGCATATTGCAGTGCAATATTGCAGAAAAATTGCAAAGACAATTTGTTGCAATATTGATTTAGTAATGTTGCAGCAATATTTAAAAACAATATTAATTGAAAATATCGTAATATATTATATCTAGGGAAAAAGTTACGTAATCGCCGCCCTGAGTTAGAATTTATTAATTTATTGGTTACCGCGTCGATAAAATTAAGCCACGCGGTAAGGTCGGTATTTCCGCGTCCTGTATCCAGGAGTCATAGGCTGGGTCTACAATAGATGTAGCGAGCCTTAAACCGGAAAAAACTGACCAATTATA
Source organism: Temnothorax unifasciatus (assembly GCA_030770225.1). Classification (NCBI taxonomy): domain Eukaryota; kingdom Metazoa; phylum Arthropoda; class Insecta; order Hymenoptera; family Formicidae; genus Temnothorax; species Temnothorax unifasciatus. The sequence continues at coordinate 47,126 of JASTWK010000345.1, forward strand.
ATCGATGATTCTTCTTATACATTTGACTGCAGCGATTGATGCTCAATTTCTTACGGCTTAAAGGCTTACGGTACTACACTTTTAAAGACTCGGCCATAAGAAACTTATTGTCGCGTATTCTATTTTTGATAGTTCTGAAGAGTGAACACGTGCGGACAAAACTAAAAAAAGCATTGCAAAAAAAGGAAAAGAAGCAAGATATAAGGCACATATAGAGAGTAAAGGTATGTAGATTATTATTATAAAACTTAACCTAGACAGCACAGCTACGTCGAAGGAACGTCCTTAAAAAAGATATTTACAAGACATACTATAGGGAACAACATCCCTTGAAGGAATTCGTGCTATCTAAAAATTATATGTTTTATAATTATAAGAACATTAACTTAATCTAATTTAATGTAATCTAACCTAATTTTTCACTGAGTCTTATACAGGAACTTTAATTAAACTTTGTTCTTTTTATTTGTATTGATAAAAGCTTATAAATTACTTTGTTTTTGCCATTTTATATATGTAGAAAATACAAACTATTCAAGATATCACATATTTCACATAATATAGTATTGCAAAAAATTCTTTGTACAGTTAAAAGTTAAATATATCACACATGATTATTTTACGGACCTATGTCTATTAATTAAAATCTTTTTGTATATTTCACGAGTTCATTATCCAGTCGTCTTTAATTTTATTATATATATATACATAGTTGATATCTATACTCAGTGAAGGATTCAATTTCAAATACTGTAAGATCTATACACATAGATTGCGCTCCACTTGATGCTACAAATGCTTCAAAGCATTCCTCTTCTTCTTTCTTTCAATTAAAAAAAAAAGAAGCAGAATGCTTGAAAGCATTTGTAGTGTCAAGTGAATTACAGCTGTAAGCATAGATACATATGTATATTCTTTGTTAATATTTTCTGAATATTTATCTATATTTGTTTCAGCGTATAAGTCTTTACCCTAACAGCACATGTATATTCTGAGAATGTTCAGAGGATATCGTACAGTATAAGATATTATAAGGATGTTCTCAGTATATTAAGTACATCCTTAGTATATTCTGTAGATATACAGGATATTAGTGCTGTTAGGGTATGCAATTATTGCTTATTATAAGAAATATGTATAATGCACACAAAAGAAGATTTGTTTCCAAGCGTCATAGAAGACTGATTATTGCTAATAATACTGAAATAGACATCGCTGGCTGTTCAGAACCAATTTTAGATTTATATACTGTTAATACGTCCTCTAAACATACTGTTCATGAAGATGTACTTAAAGAAACTGTTGCAGAGGTTGATTTTTGTAATACACATAATAATAACACAATGCATATCGACGCTACAACTTCAAGGGATCATGATAAGTGTCAAGATTGTTACATTCAAAGAAACAGCAATAATTATCCTCATATAATTAATAATGACCGTGATAATGACTCTGTTATAATTAATTGAATTAATTCTATTATAACTGAAAATCATAATTTTATTATAAAAGAAATAGATAAGAATTCTGACAATAATGCTGATGAAAAAACATTAAGAAATGCTATAGCTGAATGGGCTGTCTTATATAATATTCCCCACAATGCATGTAACGCATTATTGAAAATTTTGTGTCAATATACATCATATGACATACCCATGGACACACGAACATTGCTCCAAACTCCAAGACAATTAAAAGTATGTGAAGGGGAATACTTTTATTTTGGTTTACACAATATTATTAAACAGATGGTATTAAAAAATAATGATAAATGTTTTAAATTATTAATAAATATTGATGGTCTGCCAGTAGCCAAATCATCACAAGTATCCTTGTGGCCTATTTTATGCTCAAATACAGTAAATATGACAGTATATCTTGTTGGTGCATATTTTGGATACAAAAAACCTACTAATTCTAATGTTTTTCTGCAACCTTTAGTCAATGACTTAATAGAATTAATTAATAATGGTTATATTCATGGCGAAAACGTAATTAAAGTATCATTATTTGCTTTAATATGTGATGCACCTGCTAAGTTTTTTGTATTGTGTATAAAAGGTCATAGTTATAAGGCTATAAGGCTATAAGGCTTTTATAGTTGCATTAAATGTTTAGTCAAGGGCACATATACAAATGGTAGAATATGGGAATATGGATGTATGGGTGATATCTCAAAAGCATTACCAAAAATCTAAAAATTTCATAGATTGTTCTATTATTACGTCTAAGTATCTGTGTAAAATTTCAGCACAATTCTCTTACTGGTTTAAAAGTTATTGTAATTAAGGATGTATTAGAGGTATTTCAAATATATTCAGAAAGTGCTGTAAATTGTTTCTAAATTAAATTAAAAATAATCTGTAAAATTTTAAAGTTATTTAAGAGTTATTTAAGTTTAAAGTTGATAAAATTAACATTATCCTTTATAGAGAATCGACACTTTGCTGTAAATATAAATAAAATATAAATAAACCATTAACATATTTCTTAAACTTTTTTATGTGTAAAACATTCATCATTGATATTGTATTTTAAGTTTCAAAATTTTTTGCCACAAAAAAATTTTTTTAATTGTTTAAACAATACTAATTATTTAAATAACAACAAAATCATACTCAAACTGTTAGCGGTAATCCCTTCTAACATATAAAAAATTTTGAGTTGTTTGACATACATGCAAAATCTTCTTTTATTGAAAATTTAACTTTTAGCAAGGACTGTACGACACATACATCCTTAAGAAAACGGGAAAAAAAAAGAAGGCGTATAAACGTCCAAAAAATTTTTTTCATCCTCTTCTGAAGACGATGTATGTTCCAATAAAGAAAATAAAGTTACACAAGAAAAAACATTGCCCGCTTTTCCGCAAAACAACATTTTGTGTCAAATGACAAAAAGCTACTGAGTGCATCTACACAGGTTACCAGAAATATATTATGCGAAAACACGTCATTTAAAGCAGCAAACAGAAATGGTGAGCACATTTGTTACGATTTAAAACATTATACGACATATTTATGAAAAAGTATTAATACTTATTACTACTTATTTTTTAGATATTAGTGATAACGAAATTGTTACTGATAGTAATAAGTCTTCTATACAAAATTCTGCGTTACATACCGAAAATGAAAATGTATATACTCATGGTAAGTTTTTAAAATATAGTAATACTTTTTTATATATTTCACGTATTAAAGAAACATGCAATATATTTGTTACATGATATATATATATATATATATATATATATATATATATATATATATATATATATATATATATATATATATATATATATAGTAAGAATAGTAGTAATATTCATAATTAGAAACTAAATAATAGTATTTTATTCTAGAATTTAAAAAACTAATCTTGGAAAAGTTAAATAGAATATTATACAGAATAAATACCATTGAAAATAAAATTGAAATGTTTCGTGAGAAAGTACAATATTCAAATAAACCTTGCATTGCACGAAAAAGCAACATTCAATTCCCAATTATATGTACATTACCAGAATTAACATTGTTTGAAGAACAATTGCAAGATATGAAGTTCAAAGAAGATGTGGTATGACATATATATATATCCGTACAAAATTACCTTTCTTAAAAAAAAGGTAAAAAAAGGCGCCAAGTACACGCATAGTAGTGTATATGTTGTTACCTCGAAAAAAAAGAAAGTGGTAGTATTATACCTCGAAAAAACCTAAGTAACAAGTGGTAGACGTAATCTTTGTATCTCGAAAAATCTCGAAAAAATCTAAGCACTAGTATCTTTATTTCAAAAAAATTATAACCCAAGTGAAACACATCACAAAATTATGTTACCTTATCAAAAAAGAGTCGCGCTTTAAGTGATCTATTACAATTACAAAAAAGAAATGATATCTCTGTAAATTACAGCGCCAATTACACAGAGAACATATATATTGCCTCAAAAAATAATTGTTGCACTACTTTGAAAAATCTTTACATTGTGTTAATTAGAAAAAGAATGTATGATAACAATTTTATAAGATTAAAAAAATTTATTTAAATTTAACAAGGGAATACAAGATATTTAAATACAAAGTTTACATGTGTATTTTTTAGTGGTCACAAAGAATTACAGAGGTAACAGTACAAAATAAAAATATTTTATTAAAATATTTAATCCAACTAGAGAATACAAGGTATTTAAATACAAAGTTTATATATGTTTTTTTCAATAGAATAAAAGATTTAATCACAAAGAATTACATAGGTAACAGTACAAAATAAAAATATTTTATTAAAATACATAAATTTTTCTTGTAAAAAAACTTGGCGCTGCTAGACCTCGAAATTGTAAATAAATAAGGACAATAAATAAAAATAATTCAGAGAAGAATGCGACAGAAGTAAAGTAAATGATTATCAGCGTGGTGTGTATGTGCGAGCGAGTGATATGGATGTGTGTGACGACGGCGAATAATGCGGCTTGTAATTAAGTACGGGATAAGTTTATTTATTTATTTACAATTTCGAGGTCTAGCAGCGCCAAGTTTTTTTACAAGAAAAATTTATGTATTTTAATAAAATATTTTTATTTTGTACTGTTACCTATGTAATTCTTTGTGATTAAATCTTTTATTCTATTGAAAAAAACATATATAAACTTTGTATTTAAATACCTTGTATTCTCTAGTTGGATTAAATATTTTAATAAAATATTTTTATTTTGTACTGTTACCTCTGTAATTCTTTGTGACCACTAAAAAATACACATGTAAACTTTGTATTTAAATATCTTGTATTCCCTTGTTAAATTTAAATAAATTTTTTTAATCTTATAAAATTGTTATCATACATTCTTTTTCTAATTAACACAATGTAAAGATTTTTCAAAGTAGTGCAACAATTATTTTTTGAGGCAATATATATGTTCTCTGTGTAATTGGCGCTGTAATTTACAGAGATATCATTTCTTTTTTGTAATTGTAATAGATCACTTAAAGCGCGACTCTTTTTTGATAAGGTAACATAATTTTGTGATGTGTTTCACTTGGGTTATAATTTTTTTGAAATAAAGATACTAGTGCTTAGATTTTTTCGAGATTTTTCGAGATACAAAGATTACGTCTACCACTTGTTACTTAGGTTTTTTCGAGGTATAATACTACCACTTTCTTTTTTTTTTCGAGGTAACAACATATACACTACTATGCGTGTACTTGGCGCCTTTTTTTACCTTTTTTTTAAGAAAGGTAATTTTGTACGGATATCACGCCTTTTTGTAGTATTACGCATTTTATAAACAGTATGTACAGGGTAAAGCTATTTGGAGGTATAATACTACCACTTTGTTTTTTTCGAGGTAACAACATAATACATATACACTACTATGCGTGTACTTGTCGCCTTTTTTTACCTTTTTTTTTTAAAGGTAATTTTGTACAGATAAAATTTACCTCTTTTTCTTACCTTTGTTTTCTTAATTTCGTTTAAATTAAGACGTAGTATCATCCTTGATATCTATGTTTCTTTACATAAACTCGATTTTTACGCACAAATCTTTGTTAATACAACGATTTAACTTTATAACTTATCTTCTAATATAACTTATCTTCTAATATAAGAAATCAATAGTATTTGTAGCTTTTTAATAAACCGTAATCTTCAACACGTGGCTTCTCTCCAACACGTTGCTTCTCTCGGAAATTTTGCTCTTATAATATTCCGCTACGTGCCCTACGAGCGGAGATATTGCGACGCAAAGTCCAAATGTGAAAATTTTTTTATTAAGATACGTCGTCTACTCATCACTCATGCCATGCTATCATTTCATTGGCTGGAATCGTGTCCTTTTCACTTTTTCGACACTGGCGGTGCTGCTAGAATCGCCAGTTTTGATGTATACGTGTGTGTGTACTGCGCGCAGTGCAGACAGTGCGTTTAGCGCGCTGTCACCAGCTGTCACAGTCACATACATAACCTATAACACGGTAGTGTCCCGCGTCAAGTTCGCGCTATAGTTTTTTGTCGTCGGCAACCTGGTACACGTAGACATCGAATTCAAAGTATTAATACACCTAGACGTCGAAAACTACGGAGCGCACTATCTGGACCTCGTTGTCGGCAACCTGGGACACGTAGACATCGAATTCAAGGTATTAATACACCTAGATACCAAAAACTACGGAGCGCACTATCTGGACGTCGTCATCGGCAACCTGGGACACGTAGACATCGAATTCAAGGTATTAATACACCTAGACACCAAAAACTACGAAGCGCATTATCTGGACGTCGTCATCGGCAACCTGGGACACGTAGACATCGAATTCAAAGTATTAATACACCTAGACACCGAAAACTACGAAGCGCACTATTTGGACCTCGTCATCGGCAACCTGGGACACGTAGACATCGAATTCAAAGTATTAATACACCTAGACGTCGAAAACTACGGAGCGCACTATCTGGACCTCGTCATCAGCAACCTGGGATACGCAGACATCAAATTCAAAGTATTAATACACCTAGACGTCAAAAACTACGGAGCGCACTATCTGGACCTCGTCATCGGCAACCTGGGACACGTAGACATCGAATTCAAAGTATTAATACACCTAGACACCGAAAACTACGAAGCGCACTATCTGGACCTCGTTGTCGGCAATCTGGGACACGTAGACATCGAATTCAAAGTATTAATACACCTAGATACCGAAAACTACGGAGCGCATTATCTGGACGTCGTCATCGGCAACCTGGGACACGTAGACATCGAATTCAAAGTATTAATACACCTAGACACCGAAAACTACGAAGCGCATTATTTGGACCTCGTCATCGGCAACCTGGGACACGTAGACATCGAATTCAGAGTATTAATACACCTAGACACCGAAAACTACGGAGCGCACTATCTGGACCTCGTCGTCGGTAACCTGTATATCGACTCGATGGATTTATTCGCTGGGTTGATAATAATAATAATATATATAATAATATTATAATAATATTATTTATTATCAAGATTATTTGATCAAGAGACACGGTACCTAATTTACTTAAATATAAAAATCTTCCTCCTGACCGATAAGTCTATCGACCTATAATAATTTACCTACTAGATCGATAATAATGCGCGCACAATATCGAAACTGGCGATACTAGCACCGCCACCGCCAGTGGCGAAAAAGTGAAAGTGACGTTTTCTCTGATCACGTGATATATATACATATATATATTCGGTTGTATAGATGAGAGCGGTCGACGTAGAAGTATCTTAAAAATAAATTTTCACATTTGGACTTTGCGTCGCAATATCTCCGCTCGTAGGGCACGTAGCGGAAAAATGAAAAGAACGGACCCCCCCCAAATCGACCCCAAGCTATCGATCAAGCCTATTTAGAACTTGATCCGTTCACTCGTTATCGAGATCTCAACCTCTCGAGTACTTGCAAATCGTCGCGTCGCGTAAAAGAGTCACGGTTGGTCTCGCTCCGCGTGTACTTGGCGCGAGACACTACCGTGTCTCTTGATATATATATATATATATAAAGGAAGATGTCCTGACAGACTCACTGACTCACTGACTCATCAACGCCCAGCCCAAACCCCTGGTTGGGACCGATTTTTTACCAAAAGTATATGAAATAGGGGTAGAATTTTCCGGGAAGTGCCACTATGTGTATAGTTTTTAGTTACCGATTTTCTGGAAACCGGTTTTTCTAATTTTTCTAATTTTTCGGGAAATAATTCACTGAATCTCAAAGAATTATAGATCAAACAGGGGTAGAATTTTCCGGGGAGTGCTATAAAGTGTATAATTTTTTGTTACCGATCTTTTTGGAAGCCAAAATTTTTTCAATTTTTCGGGAATTAATTGACCAAATCTTAAAGAATTGTATATAAAGTAAGGGTAGAATTTCACGAGGAGCCATGATGTGTGCCGAGAGAGAGAGGGAGAAAGGGGGAGGGAGAGAGAGAGAGGGAGGGAGAAAGGGGGAGGGAGTGAGAGAGAGAGAGGGAGAAAGGGGGAGGGAGGGAGGGAGAGAGAGAGAGAGAGAGAGAGAGAGAGAGAGAGGGGAGAGAGGAGGAGAGAGAGAATGAGAGGGGGGGGAGAAAGGGGGAGAGAGAGAGAGAGAGAGAGAGAGAGAGAGAGAGAGAGAGGGGGGGGGGAAGAGAGGGGGGAGGGGGGATACCGCGTTTTTTCGGGGCGCCGCGAGGGAGGGGGGTACCGCGTTTTCGTGCGTCGCGGGGGAGGGGCACTGCTTTTTCGTGCGTCGCGGGGGAAGGGACCGCGTTTTCGGTCGTCGCGGGGGAGGGGACCGCGTTTTCGGGCGCCGCGGGGTGACCGCGTTTTCGCCGCGCCGCGGGGTGAGGGGCGACCGCGTGCCATCACCCGCTCGCGTTACCTCCCCCTCGCGCCCCCGCTCGCCCTCTCGCTCCCGGCCCCCGTTCGCGTGCGTCTTCTCGCTCGCGCGCGGTCCCTCTCGCTCCCGGCCCCCGTTCGCGCGCGGCCCCTCTCGCTCCCGGCCCTCGTTCGCGTTATCTCTCTCTCTCTCTCTCCCGTTCGCACGTTATCTCTCTCTCCTCCGTTCGCGCGGTCTCTCGCGCTCCCGGCCCCCGTTCGCGCGCGTTTTCTCGTTCGCGTTCTCTTTCCCTCGCGCGTTCTCGCTCACGATCGCGTACGTCTTCTCGTTCGCGCGCGTTTTCTCGTTCGCGTCTTTTTGTTCGCGTTCTCACTCACGATCGCGTTTTCTCGTTCGCGCGCGTTTTCTCGTTCGCGACCCCCGTTATTTCTCCGCCGTTTGCGCTCGTCTTCTCGTCACCCATTATAGTTAGATTATTTTTATATTATTTTAAGTAATTTATTTATTGGAAATAAGAGGAAGAATATTTAACAATTTATATGAGACAGATGAGAGAAAACGTTTAATAATCGCGCGACGAATGCGGCACGCGCATTCTTATCTAGAGTTACAGCTATGTAATTCTAAACCGCTGACGGTGGATAAGGGAACGGTAAACAGAAGGAAAGATAATTTTAGATACAGTGATATATGCATTTTAATATACATTTATTTCTCATATAATGCATCGTGTATAATATTATCTGCAGCATACACCAACAGTTCACAATCAATAATTGAATCTTGCAAATAGCGCCAATGTACGGCTGCTGCTGCGAGCATACCATTTCAATTGCAGATCCGCACCCATTACCATCTATAATGGGACATAGGGGTACTAAACAGAAAAAAATATATTAAAAATAACTCTACACTACATTTCACTAATCTTTGTCACACTTTACCAGTCGCATGTAGGACTAAATAAATCGCCATCCTCTGTCGAAATGTATGTTCCCCAAATCCAATTAGGCTCCCTGATACGATGCTTAGGACACCACTCCATGTAGCGGATTGCTATTTGCGTTTCAGGGATAAACTCACAAAGGTCATCTTCATAATGATAATACCAATGATGTCCTGCTAAACAGTACAGTCGTGAGCGTCGTGAGCGTGGGATGAGTCGTTCAGATAAGTATTCATCCCATCATATATATCATCGCCGTACTCATCATCTCCAGGCTTGTATCGCGATAATCGTTAATTCTGCCACGACACATGATAATTTGAAAGTTATTAGGCCAAATCAGAGTCGGTATACTTGTATCAGTAATATGATATTTCTGCAACGCGTGATGTGTTGGGCACCACTTGTTAGTGCGAGTGAGCACGTTTCGAAACCCAAGTTCTCGGCCGCGAAGATTATGCACAATCGACGAGCAATAACGTTTGTCTGTTCCCGCGTTGTCCATATTTTTTCACACAGTGTCAATGCCGTTTCAAACTCTCGACTGCGCGCTACAATCCTCGTAGACTATTTATACGTACAAAAACTGCGAATCTTGCAAATAACGCCAATGTACGGCTGCTGCATGGTGACCACCACCACCACAATCCACATAAATGTGATATCGCTGTCTAGAACGTGATGAAATCGCTTCATCGGGCAATAGCATCAAACATGATTATTTCAAGAACACGTCGCGACGTGTCTCGCGATGATTTCATCGAACACGTGCAAAACTGCAAATTTTGCAAATAGCGCCGATGTACGGCTGCTGCAGTTATACGAATCAAATCACCGAATGTCACGTTATTGTTTTCAAGAACATACGTGTTTCGCGATGATTTCATCGAACACGTGCAAAACTGCAAATTTTGCAAATAGTGTCGATGTACGGCTGCTGAGATCGCGGTGAAATTAGATATGCTAGCAAACGATGCATCATTAGTAGAATATAAATTGACGAATCTGGGCGATACGCTCAGTAGTCGAGAATTGGAAGTCGTGAGTACAATTGTGTCAGAAAGAAGATCGTGCAATAATATGGAGCAAGAGTTGTTGGACCAATCCGCGCTTTTAAATTCGTGGGAAGAATTTACCGCGTGGGAGCAACGATGCGACGAGTTTATCGAATCATTGAGCCTACCCTAGCATCGCTGGAGGAATTCCAGGAACGTGATAGCGGATGGGCGTTGTCGCGTATACTGAATTTAACTGTTAACGTAAACAAGTACAATCCATTGCACGCGGGGTGTCTTGTGGAAATACCGCGAGAAATTAAAATGAAGAGAGCGGTGATAAACGTGCGATCAATGGGCAATGCATGTTTCGCATGGTCAGTGACGGCTGCTCTGCATCCAATCCAAAGACATGCAGGACGGGAATCGTCGTATCCACATTACACGTCGGTGCTAAATCTTACAAACATTAAGTTTCCAATGACGTTGGATCAAATTAAAAATTTTGAAAATTACAACGACATCTCCATCAACGTGTACGGCATCGAGAAAAAAAAACAAGAAACTTGCTATCCCGCCAATACGGCTCACCGACAGAAAGATGAACAAACATGTAAATCTGCTGTACGTGCATGACGACAACGTGGGACATTTTGCACTGATCAAGAACCTATCCCGTATCGTGAGCTCTCAATTGAGCAGGCACGATGGTCGGAAATACTTTTGCGATCAGTGAGTATACATCTTAATATAATTAATAAAAATAAATCTTACGTAAAAAAAATATATAAAAAATTTCATTATTTACAGATGTTTACACTATTTCTACACGAGCGAGAAATTGGAAGCCCACACCGTCGACTGTCGGGAGATGAACGACTGCGCGATCAAGTTACCGAGCGATAACGACAAGTGGTTGGCCTTTAAGAATCACAACAGGAAGGAACGAGTTCCGTTTATCGTATACGCCGACCTGGAATGTACCCTGGAGAAGATGAAAGCGGATCCGGAAACGTCCAGGTACACGTATCAACATCATCGCGTGTTTAGTATAGGGTACTACGTGCGTTGCTCGTACGACGACTCATTATCAATGTATCGGTTTCGTCGCGATAAGGATTGCATCGCGTGGTTCGCCGAAGAGCTAAGACGTTTAACTCACGATGTAAAGACAATCTTGTCCACTAATGTGCCCATGGCAGATTTCACGCGAGACGAGTGGGAAAAGTTTAACGGCGCAACGCACTGTCACGTGTGCGAAAAACCGTTCGAACCAGACGACGTGCGAGTTCGCGATCATTGTCATCTGACCGGTCAGTACAGAGGTCCCGCGCACTCAAACTGTAACTTAAATTATAAAGATTCACATTGTATTCCCATAGTTTTTCATAATTTATCAGGCTACGACGCGCATTTTATTATAACTGAAATAGCAACAGCTTACGAAGGACATGTAGACTTACTCCCAATTACAAAAGAAAAATACATTTCGTTTACAAAAAACGTTAAAAGCACCGAAGATAAAGATAAGAAAACTTGCGTCAAACTGCGATTTATCGATTCGTACAAGTTTCTCACCGCTAGGCTCGACAAATTGGCGTCTTATCTTAGCAAAGATAAACTGCGAATATTGCAACGCGAATTTGGTAAATTATCCGCAGAAAATTTTGATTTGCTGACAAGAAAAGGCGTATTTCCATACGAGTACATTGACTGCGTCGAAAAGTTGGAGGACTCGTGCTTACCATCGCGCGACTCGTTTTACAGTTCATTGACAGGTGACACCGTATCCGAGAGCGATTACGCGCACGCCGTCAACGTCTGGCAGCGGTTCTCCATTCGAACGCTCGGTGACTACAGCGATTTATATCTCAAAACCGATGTCTTGCTGTTGGCCGATATCTTTGAAAATTTTCGTGATAGCTGCGTCGCAAGTTATGGACTCGATCCCGCCTATTATTATACTCTACCGGGTTTTACGTGGGATGCTATGTTGAAGCATACACGTATCAATTTCGAATTGCTCACCGACATTGACATGGTCATGGTTATCGAACGTGGTATACGCGGCGGTTTGAGCCAATGTTCGAACAGATACGCGCTGGCCAACAACAAGTACATGCTGTCGTACGATCCAGCGAAACCGTCGTCGTATCTGCTGTATTTCGACGTAAACAACTTATACGGCTGGACAATGTGTCAACCATTGCCATATGCAGATTTTCAATGGGTCGACGACGTAACCAATTTTAATGTCACGGATGTTGCGTTGGATTCCTCGATAGGCTACGTTCTCGAAGTCGACTTGGAGTATCCGCAACATTTTCACGACGCGCACACTGACCTACCGTTCTGTCTGCGCGATAAACCACTTGGTAAGCGGCAGGACAAGCTCCTCGCAACATTATACGATAAGAAACGTTATGTCATACATTATCGCAACCTGCAGCAGTGTACTAAAGTGGTTAGCACTTTACATAAACCTCATCCCCCCTTTTGCGCAAAACTTTTTCAACGAAATACACGTCGGGATTAGCAACGCGATGTAACTCGTATTCGTAGAAGCCGCCGGCGACGGGTTTTCCACAGGAATCTTCCAACAGATACGTCACGGGATTAGTTTTCTGCACTTTGACGATTCTAAACACCTCCGTGGTCCAATTTGGCGTGTATCCTTTCTCGAAGATTGTCTTGAATTTACTCACGCGTACCGAGTCGCCCAGTTTGAACCGCGCAGGAGCAGCGATCTTTACGTGACTGTACACCGTTGTTAGGAGCTTGTCGGCGATCGCGGAGGTAACATCGATGGGTCGCACGCCGATAGTTCGATGCTTTCGCGCGTTGTAATCCGATATGAGACCCGGCAGCGACTCGATCCATTTGTAATTTCCATTGCGCGTAAACATTTTCCACATGTCGTTCTTGAGCGTGCGATTGAATCGTTCGACGACCGATGCCTTCATTACGGAATAGGTCAAATAGTGATTAATATTATGTTTTTTCAAGAGTTTCTGCACGTTTGCGATGTAAAATTCTTTGCCCTTGTCAGTCTGCAGATTTTTCGGGCATCTTCCGCCGTCTCGAATTAATTTCGCAATCGCCGTAGTAACCTCGGTTCCGCTCTTGGCCTTGAGCGGTACGGCCCATGCGTGCTTGCTCAGCACGTCGATAACGGTGAGTATGTAGCGGTAGCCTCTGTTGAATCGCGTGTATGGGCGCATCTCGACCACATCCGCCTGCAACAGGTCATCGTATCCGTGCACTATGACGCGTCTTCGCGAAAAATTTCTTCTCGCAGGAGCGTGTAATTCTTCCACCAGCCGTTTCTTAGTTGATTGCTTCTTACTAGCCATGACGGTGACGTGCAACTGACGCAGAGATCAGATGTACGTTCTTATCTATTCGCGATGATAGGCGATAATTACTTCTTGAATCATCTTTTGAAGTTCGTTTAGAGTAATTTGCACGTCATTCTGGAATGCAACCATCTTTCTCTCGATTTCATCCTGCCGATCTTTCAAAATTTGCACGCTCTGCTGCACGTAACGTTTATTGGCGGCATCGCCATCATCTACAGGCGGCGCTATCCGTCGAATCTTGCGCGATTTCGCGTCAAAGTCGGTGGCGACCATGCAAAGGGCGTTATCGCGCACGTAATTTCTGATTAATCCTCTCCATTGATAGTACGGTTTCGCACCGCCTCTTCCGAGCGATATACCAAACTTGTTGATCGGCATTTCGATGTTGATTGAATGACTCGCCGACGCGCGGTTTAATTTATAACAAGTCCAGCCTCGCGAAGTTCCTCGATAATCGACAGGATCTCATTATCGTGACCGGTGTGAACCACAAGGCGCGAAGCTTCGAGCAATCGGAGACGATCTACAAGCTCGTTGGGATCGTCCCAATAAACATAGTCGATCTTGTTGTCGTTTAATGTCATGGCACGCGGTATACCTTTTTCAGCTTTTTTACTCGAAATCGACGGCGCGATTATATTTGTGTACTTGTATCCCCTGTTGCTATTTATTCGAGCATGAGCATCGTAATTGCGTTTGTGAGCACTCGTCGTCAACAGAATGCTCTTGTATGTTTGCATGTCGTCCTCCGTGTAGATGTCATAATCGGGAAGTTTCTTAAAGATCAACTCGTAAAGACCGCGTGTGCCAGCGTGTCGTATGTCGTTGATAATTATGTTGTCCGCGTTGTCCACGTCACAACGTTTATTACCTAGCATCATTCCATCGTTGCTGAAATAAACGCCGTATACGGTGTCTATACCGTTTTCTTGATTGCCACTGAGAACTGCCCCGACGTACTTTTGGCTCAATGGACCCAAGTGATCTCGCAACGTTTCTCGACCCTCAGATGTTTGCAACTGCTCTCGAACGGACGTCACGAGTGAGTTATCCGTGGTTTCGAAAACATCCTCGTTTGCGAGTGATTCAAGCATTGTGGGTTGTACGGAAGGCGCTGAGGTTATTGGTGGTTCATTCATTGAACCTTTCGATCGTTTCGATTTACGCGGTTGTAAAATTTTGGGTATTTCGCTTAAATTAGATTGCATATTTATCGATCGTTTCAACGTAACCGGAGTTCAAGCCATTACAGAGTCGTTAAACGAGGCGTTTGGTCGTTTTCGTTTGAGCTTTGGCTCTTCGTCTTCCCACGCCGTTTCATTCTCAATCTTTGACACAACAGATTCTTTGCCAACGGTGTTTTCGGCAATCTGCCTTAGAGGCTCGATGATGGGCTTAAAGTGTCTCTCCAACGCGATATCTTCCTCCATTTTATCCGTTTTCAAGGCGTGATACTCTTTGCGTATCGAATTGCTCGTTTTCGCAATTTGATTTGCTATCCTCTCGCGCTCTCTAATCTCCTCGCCGCTGTCCATGTTGCGATAACGTTGTTCAATCGACGCGTCGACGACAACTAAGCACGTTTCGGCATCGCAGTCGTTAAATCCTTTTCTGTATCGACCATTTGAAATCGCGCTGTCCTTGTCTATCACCACAAATCCATACTTTTGCTGCCAACATGTATGACACAATTTACTGAAATCATTGTAAGACATATCTGTGTTTACGTGATCGTTGTATACGTGTTTCAGATTGGTACCATCCTGTTTAAACAGAATCAATAAATTTGCGTTGTCTCGTATCAGATGCTTCGGTATCTTTGCGTCTGACAAAGATAGAAGGAGTCAACGTGCACGTGCCGGCCCGTTACAAAGTATTCTCTTATCGTATCCTGCTTGTCGCACGCCACGTCATCAAAGATAAAAATAGAATTCGGGAGCGCCTCGCTCGGTGGAATAACGTCACTATTATTCGAAAACGTAAAGTAGCCAATCTCTTCTATCGGTATTAGTATATTCTCCAAATATCGATATTTCAGTTGTTGCAACGATTTCGAGTACACATATACGTTCTCGAAACGTACACCGTGCGGACTTTCCAACAAGCTTATCAAGACGTTTGTCTTGCCGCAATTCGATGGACCGCAGATGATACCGTGTATAGAAATCGGTAGCACGTCTCCATGTTTGCGTACCTCTTTCGTTAACTGTATCCTATCGTCAAAGTTTTTCACTTTGATCGTCCGCGATTGTCGTACGAACCGCATTTTACCTCCCTTCCACAACGAATGAAAAACAGTATCGAGAAAGCTGGCCTATTTATAGAGGCGCGTAGAGCTGAGATGCTCAGTCTTTAAAATGTTTTTGCTCGTGTCGGATAACAGCGATATTTACGATTTAACCGCCGAGCAGTTGAAGTATATACCAAAGGTCATTCTACTACGGCAGTTTTATAATTACATAAATTATTTGTGGGATAAGCTTCCCGAACATATCAAGGCAGATTCGGAGGTTCAGCAATATCGTCGCTGTTTAATACATTAGGGGAGACCGGGGCTGAACCGCTAGCGGGGTTGATCCGCCAAATCAAATATCTCGGAACCTGTATATTGTGCGAACTCGCTATTAACATTGTAAACGCTGCTTATGGTACCCATGTGACCAACGGAGTTTCGGCAGGTTACCTGCCGTATTATGATTTTTACGAGGGCAAACGTGTTTTCGGAAGGTGAAAGTGAAATTTTCTGCGCGTGGAAATATTGTAATATCTGCAATAATATTTGCTCTCCAAATCTCAAGGTACGTGATTATAAAGAGTAATGCATGCTGAACACGAATCTAGTGTAGTTTTTTCATTATCGTTGATGTCTAATATTTCGTGGGCGATCAAACCTGAAACTTATGTTTGGGACTTATCCGCCAGTGATTCTGAAGACTTCGATAATACGTGCTGCTTGTGCTCAGAGAAGTTGACAATGAACAGAGCACATGAGAAACAGTGCATTGCGTGCGAGTGTAGGGCACACAACATATGCGTGCCCTACTTGTCAGGATCTGTATTTACGTGCCTAAATTGTTTCGTGGAATAAGTAAAAAAAATGTTTCGCATACAAATTTTTAATAAATTTTTATATTTTTCTTTTAAAAAACAATTATTAAAATGTATCCTATCATTTTTCAGGATTAGATGTACGTATATGTATTGAAAATACAGTGTGGCGGTTCAACCCCGGCATTTTTGAGATTTCAATTTTTGCACCGTTGTCGTTTTTGCTCTATACCGGTTAAACAAAGCAACATAGATAAAAATTTCCTATATAAATTTTGTAGCTAAAGGTTCACTCTTTACAATGGTATACCAAATTTAACTAAAATTATTTATTTTGTTGTTAAAAATCGGCACCGAAAAAAAACTAGCGGTTTAGCCCCGGTCTCCTCTATAATTTGCCGAGTCAGCAAACGCACATCGACGGTCCGCCACCGTTAATAAAAAACTGCGGCGAATGCCGTCGAAGATAGGTCGAGGTCTGTTGAATCGTGCGATAAACGCGCTTCCGATCGAATTACATATCCCCGGCTATCAATTTTGCGGTCCGGGAACTCATTTAGAAACACGATTGGCAAGAGGTGATCGGGGTATCAATCCATTGGACGCAGCGTGCCGCGAACACGACATAGCCTACTCGCGTAGCAACGATCTCGCAAAACGACACGTGGCAGACAATATACTCGCCGCGAAAGCGCGAAAACGTGTCACCGCGAATGATTTGACTCTCGGAGAGAAAGCTGCAGCTACAGCCGTCTGGGCGGCCATGAAGGCTAAAACGAAACTCGGTATGGGTTTGAAACCAAAGAAAAAGAAGAACAAGCGAATACTTTCGGTAGCGAAACGCGGCGGTATCCTACCGATCCTGCCGTTGTTGGGGGTTCTCGGTTCGTTGGTCGGTGGAGCGGCGGGAGTCGCAAAGGCCGTGAACAATAACAAAGCCGCGCGACGTCAGCTGGAAGAGATGCAACGTCACAATCGCGCCATGGAAGGTCACGGACTTTATCCGTACAAACGCGGACGGGGAGTCTCGAGAAAAAAAAACGTCGAAGAGACTCTAAAAATCCCCAAGGGTGTAACTACCAACGTACAACTGCAACAACTGGCAAAA
This sequence comes from Temnothorax unifasciatus, assembly GCA_030770225.1. Lineage (NCBI taxonomy): Eukaryota > Metazoa > Arthropoda > Insecta > Hymenoptera > Formicidae > Temnothorax > Temnothorax unifasciatus. The sequence goes on from JASTWK010000345.1 coordinate 64,938, forward strand.
CGTATGCGCATTCCATATTTTAGAGGTATTTTCATGCGCGACTCGTTACCGATCGGCGGTATACGTCGAAACGAGAGCGGTATCGTGAATTTGGATAATGCTGAGGGGTTGGGTACTCACTGGGTGGCGTACGCGAAGAGGGGAGATCGTGTCATATATTTCGACAGTTTTGGCAATCTTCGACCGCCGAAAGAATTGGTGCGATATTTCGGACCGAGCGTGACGAAGATAGAGTACAATCGCTCGCCTTATCAGCGATACGATCAGAGCAATTGCGGATAACTGGGTCTGCGCTTTCTACAGTCGGTTGATAATCAATTTAAAGACCGGCGTTACGTTGTTTAGTCCCAGTATTCGTTCAAACATGTCACTGACATTTACGCTCACCGGCAGGAGCAGCATCCTCGCGGTGAGCTACTTTCCCGCCGTGGATTTGAGCGATGGCGATTACGAGCTCGGTCTGACAGATTTTGAAACCTATCACACGATACCGAATGTAAATTTGTCGAACAATAAATTCTACTATGACGACGACGACAAGGAGATTACCATTCCCGAAAGATCGTACAAACTGCGTGATATAGACATGTATCTGAAACGCGCTCTTTTATGGAACCAATCCAATATTGTCTCGACAAACGAAGATGAACCGCACCCATTGATTATTATTCGGGCTAATAACAATACGATGAAGAGCGAGATCAAGTGCGATTATAATTATCGGATAAATTTTATCAAACCGAACAACATTGGATCGCTGCTAGGATTTTTAGCAAATCGCGTGCTGGAGTCGCGACAATGGCACGAATCGGATGTTCCGATAAATATCATCAACGTAAACATTATTCGCATAGAGTGTAACGTGACTGCGGGTGCGTATAGCAACGACAAACACGTGCATACTATACACGAGTTTTCACCGAGTGTGCCTCCTGGATATAAGATATCGGAAACGCCGGCACATATCATTTACCTTCCGATCATCGTACGAAGCATTTCGGACTTGACGCTTTGCGTCGTAGATCAGGACGGTCGATTGATTGATTTTCGTGGAGAGGAGATCACCGTTAGACTGCATGTACGAAGACGACAGCGATAACGTGAGATGCTCGTACTGAACGAAGCTGAGCAGGTGCAACAGACGAGAAACAAAATTAGAGAGACAATCCGATCGCCAAAGAAGAAACTCACCGCGTCGAACGTTGAATTTTTGAAATCATTGGGTTTCGCCGTACGAAATGGCTAATATCTTAAACATTGGAGGTGAACCGATCTTTGACGACAGCGTCGTCAAGATTGAGACACACACGTACAATCCGTACGCTAACACAACGTTTGGACATAACGATAAGATAAGAATACCCATACAACAGCAGGATTTATACACGTTGCCGTGCGAGAGCTTTCTCTACGTTGAAGGAAGATTGACGATAAAGAGAAAAAATGACGAGTCTGAGACAACGCTTGCGAATAATTGCGTGGCGTTCATGTTTGACGAAATTCGATACGAGCTCAATGGCGTGGAGATTGATCGCAACAGAAACGTTGGAATAACCAGTACCATCAAGAACTATGTATCGTTTACAAACGACAAAGCAAAAATTATGCAAAATGCTGGATGGGACATTTCTCACCCGGAGGGATATTTCAACTATTGCGTACCGCTCAACACATTGTTGGCTTTTGCGAGGATTACAAACGCGTGGTTGTTAACGCTCGTCACGAATTAATTTTGATACAAGCGCGCAGCGATAACAATTGCATTGTAGAAAATCCGGCGACGGAACCAAAAATTGAATTGTTTAAAGTACAGTGGCGAATGCCTCACGTCACATTAAATGAGATCAATAAGCTATCCATGCTACGGGCCTTGGAAAGTGGGCGATATCTTAGTGTTAGTTTCCGTTCGTGGGATCTGTATGAGTACCCTATGTTGCAGAGCACGACCAAGCATTCGTGAGCCGTCAAAACGACGACTCAGCTGGAGAAGCCGCGGTACGTTATCTTTGCGCTGCAGACCGGACGCAAGAATATCATGTCGCAAGATGTTAGCGTATTCGATGACTGTAACTTGACCAACGTGAAACTTTATCTAAACTCTGAATTTTATCCGTACGATGACTTGAATCTGGATTTTGGCAAAAATCGATACGCCGTCCTTTTCGATATGTATGCGCGTTTTCGTAAAACTTATTACGGATACGACTGCTTCGATACGCTTTGCACCGTGGTTACATTCCTGACAAAAGGACCTTTTGTTGTCATTGATTGCTCGCGACAAAACAAATCTGTCAAGAGCGCCACCGTGGATGTGCGAATAGAATTTGACTGTAAAGAGAATGTACCGGCAAATACTACCGCCTATTGTCTCGTCTTGCATGATCGCGTAATCGAATAATATCGTATAATATAGATGTTTTAGTTGTTTTTAAAGACGTTTTAGTTGTTTTTAAAGATGTTTTAGCTGTTTAATAGCTGTTTTTAAAGGTGTTTTAGCTGTTTGATAGCTGTTTAATAGCTGTTTAATATCTGTTTTTAAAGGTGTTTTAGCTGTTTGATAGCTGTTTTGACAGTTATTTTAGTTGTTCTGAAAGACGTTTTAGTTGTTTTGAAAGATGTTTTAGTTGTTCGATAGCAGTTATCCCGATCAAATCACCGAAAGTCATGTTATTGTTTTCACGAACATACGTGTCTCGCGGTGACTTTATTGTATGACACGTGCAAAACTGCACATCGTAGATTTTTCGGAAGGCGCATCCTCGCTTCTCATTTTATTTGATAGCGGTTCAGAGTCTCCACCTGCGATTGCAAGATGCAAAGGTAAGTAGAAGATTATTTTTCATGACAGCTAGTTTTTGATAATATCATATGTCGCAGATAAATCACGTACAACCCTCTCTCTTTTTTTTTCGACCCTTATAAATTGAGATCTGGTTCAGCCTTCGCAGTCAGTTAAACCAACGTGATTCTGAGGTGTGATTAAGCGGCATACTAGTAGAAGAATGAAAGCAAGAATTGAAGATTGCATCGAAGTTATTTATCCTGCTGCAGGAGTAAGTACACATAATTGTATATTTAAAATATTTTTAATAATTTTTAAATATTTAAAATAATTGTTCTTTTTGTTACAGTGAATATGGGTAGACAACATGCCCGTAATTAAAATAGAACTAAATAATATAGTGAGGATTCGGATCCCTCGCAATCCGGTATGTATGAATTTTACATAGATTTTACATTTTTTTAAATTTTTGTTTATCCTGTTTTTAGCACCATATATACATGCACGAAATAAATATACGAGGATTCATAAATTTGGCGCGCCAGCGTTGGTTTAGGACGATTGACCAGGAAACAACGCTTATATCTGGGAAAATTCCGGGGACATTGATGTTTTTGGATTACACCGTTTATTCAATATGGAGGACTTTGAAGAAGAAGAAGAACACTGGTAAGTTACTCGTTTTTCCAATATAAAATATTGAATAAACATTGCTTTATATTAATCATCTTGTTACATTTGTGTGTTTCAGGTAAAGAAGTTGCTTTGAACTCCCATTATTCTCTTGCTTCCTCAATTAAAGTTGCGCTTTTAAGAAAACATAATATCAATTTTGTAACCTATCTATAAGCAATATATATTTAGGCAGCAGAAAGCGAGTCAGTGTAAGATGATTTTCTAAAGGGTTGACGTCCCTAAAAACGCCTTTTCAACCCCATCATGGGAATAAAGTGCATAGTAATCTAACCTATTTGTGTGAATTCTTGTCGACACAAATTCATGCCGCATGACAAATAAATTCATATAATATATGGATAAAAAACATTTTTTAAAATTATTTTTCCTTTTTATTTATCGTTCCTTTTCATTTATCGTTCCTCCTATTTCATGTACGCTGTACGCCAACGAGAAGACGCGCGCAAACGGGTGACGGGAGCGAGAAGACGAGCGCGAACGGCGGAGAAATAACGGGGGTCGCGAGCGAGAAAACGCGATTGTGAGTGAGAACGCGAACGAGAAAACGCGAACGAGAAAACGCGCGCGATCGAGAAGACGTACGCGATCGTGAGCGAGAACGCGCGAGGGAAAGAGAACGCGAACGAGAAGACGCGCGCGAACGGGGGCCGGGAGCGCGAGAGACCGCGCGAACGGAGGAGAGAGAGATAACGCGCAAACGGGAGAGAGAGAGAGAGAGATAACGCGAACGAGGGCCGGGAGCGAGAGGGGCCGCGCGCAAACGGGGGCCGGGAGCGAGAGGGACCGCGCGCGAACGAGAAGACGCGCGCGAACGGGGGTCGGGAGCGCGAGAAGACGCACGCGAACGGGGGCCGGGGAGCGAGAGGGCGAGCGGGGACGCGAGGGGGAGATAACGCGAGCGGGTGATGGCACGCGGTCGCCCCTCACCCCGCGGCGCGACGAGAACGCGGTCACCCCGCGGCGCCCGAAAACGCGGTCCCCTCCCCCGCGACGCACGAAAACGCGGTGCCCTTCCCCCGCGACGCACGAAAACGCGGTACTCCCCTCCCCCGCGGCGCCCCGAAAAAACGCGGTATCTCCCCCCCTCCCCCGCGAAATCCGATACTCGCGCGAAAGCAACACGCCGCGGTGGGTTAGAACTGTCATAGTTTACCTACTGGGGAGGGAGGGAGGGAGAGAGGGACAAGGAAGGAGGGAGGGAGGGAGGGAGGGAGGGAGGGAGGGAGGGAGTAAGGGAGGGAAGGAGGGAGGGAGGGAGGGAGGGGGGAGAGAGAGAGAGAGAGAGAGAGAGAGAGAGAGAGAGAGAGAGAGAGAGAGAGAGAGAGAGAGGGGGAGGGAGGGAGGGAGACTATTTGCGTGTCTTATTACATGTGTCCTCCGAGGCGAAGCCCGGGTAACCAGTTAATATATATATATATATATATATGTAATTTTTCAATTTTATTGTTAAATATCTCCATGTTACAAGTATCATTTAAGTGACAAATTTATATTATTATCTTCCAATATATCTTCTTTAAATACGTCATTAAATCTTTAATATACCTCCGTATCTCATGTTGTTATACACAGAACTTAAATAGTTTACTTAATTACGAGTTATTAACGAATAAATAGAGAGAGAATCTATATTAATATAATATTATTAATAAAGTTGACAATTTATTTCAGCTTAATACTTTTTATCTCGTTGGTGGACATAGTGCACATATCATGATAAGAAATATTTTCAAAACAGCAATTACAGGTAATTTTGCTACACAATTCACTTGGACTGGTAAAAAAGTAAACGGTGTTTCAAAGATTTAGGACTTTCCAAATTTATTATACATAAGTATTTTATAATTTTATTCTGTTATTTTCAATTAATTTAGGTACAAGATATCGTTAAAACATATATAAGCAAAAACACGTCAAGCGGGACAAAATAAATACAAAATTTTCATGACTCCGATTTTGTCACTGAATTTTTTACATGTTTTATGCAACCAAAAAACAAACGACAATTTTTTTAGATTTTTAAAACCAGTATTTTCAAAGTTATTAAAGATCGAAAATTGCACCAAATCGCTGAAAATTGGACAAACACTTTCATTAAAATATCAATATCTCCGGTTTTATGCTACTTACAGACTTCGGCATGGGCTCATTTTGAAGCTCTCGAACGTCGCTTCAATTTCGTGTAATTGAATTGTAACAAGAAAAATTTTGATTAATTGTTATAAACAATTAAATTTTCAAAAGCGATTTTTTATAACTTATCACCACTGTAAAATGTTAAAAAAAATACGAGTTTGTTTGTTAGTTAATTCTCTACAAAACTGGTAAGTTTCAGAATGGAGAACGAATGGACACTATTCGAAAAAAAAAGTAACCACGCTGTAGTCCATTCGCCAGGTCGATTGAGCATTTTTATCAAGGTTGATGGCTTAAGTTAATGTTTTTTTATGCTTTTTGGGTCGTAGAACAAGAATCTGTAAATAGTTTTTTCGTAGAGTTATTAACAATTTATTTGTTTAAATTGCCCTAGCGATCAAACTATACATCCTATAAAAAAATAAACTAGAGAAAATTTGTTCCTCTTTTCACGACGAACTAAATGGCGTTTGAATTTTTCCAAAATCTTGATTATTAACGAAAATATGTCAATTTTTAGGTAATTACTGCCTACGCGTCGCGTAGTCCGGTCCGGAGTACCTTAAGCGTGCGCACTCGCGCTCAATTGTACCACACGAGTTTTGCTACTTTAATTTTAATTTAATTTATTTTTTTTGCTTCTTTTATTACAATTGAGCGCGAGCGCGCAGGAAATGGGACTATATAAGCTATCTAATGACGTATTAATTATTACTCTACGATTATTAGTTTCGAAGATATAAACGTTCAAAGTGTGGCATGTTTTCGTTGCATCTGTGCTCCCAATGTTACCTCCTACTTATTGTCGACAAAGGCGTAGTTCTACGTCAAAATTTTTTTACCAGTTATGTCCCATACAGCACATGATATCATTCGAATGTTCTACACTCGTACTGTAAATATACGTATCGTATATAATATACTCCGAATATTTCCGAATATTACTCCTAATATCTCTCTAGTAGTATTGGCGACGCAAAGATTCTCCCCAGCGTGCCTAGCGGCCAGATCGCAAACTAGCGATTGCAAACTAGTAAGTGAGACAGTTCGTGCAAGTTTACAGCAGAAATGGAGCACACAAACAAAAAAAAAGCTCTCCTCCTGAAAAGAAGAGGACAGTCACAAATTATTGTTATGTTCCTCAATGTTTCACGTATTTTTCACCAGCATTTAGTTTACATTTCTTTCCAAAAAGCAAAGAATTAAAGAAAAAATGGGAGAGGACTCTGAAGATGAGCAAACCGGCATCATCATCAATGCGTGTTTGCTGCTACAGTACAATCAGAAAAAAAATAAGAGAGTAAATAAAAATATTATTAATACTATTAATGTTTATCTTTTTCTATAAAAAAAAAAAGAAAACATTAATATCATTAATGCTTATATTATTTTCTATCCCTAATTTTAAAGGTCATTAAAAAATTTACAATTATAAAATACATCTTCATCCGATCAGTTTATTATATTTTATGACAAAATTCAGTACAGTAAATAAATCAACGGTACTAACATTTATTCTGTATACTTATTTCTGAGAGTCAATTTGTATTACTTGTATCATACATAATTATAAAAAGAACCAAAAATTTACAGTTCAAAAATCCGCAGTTAATTCATTCAAAAGACATAAAGTACAGAAAAGAGTGATAACAAATGTCCATAGGAAAATGGCCCCATTTTTTTCGTATTTGATTTTGGTCATAAAGTAGGTACCAAACGAAAGGTCTCGTCAAGCTGATTACAGATAGTCAGTCTCAGAGTGTACCTATTTACCATTCCAGAGATATCGGGCTCCAAAAATTCCAAAACCAATAGATGGTGCCTGTTATATGAACGTTCTCGGTAATGTCATTCTCGAGGTAGGATATACGACTCGGGTCAGTACAGAAAGAATAATCTTTATTGTCCTTTGGTCCTTTCGAGGAGACCGATAGCTTTCGTGGTCTCTGCGCTACTGTTTCGCCGGCCGAGCGCTCCCCCCTTTCTAGCTCGCGCCTTTTGTTTACACGCGCGATGCCCCGGACGCATTTCTTCTATTTTTCCAGGAAGCGCCACTGGCTAGTCAATTGAAAATTATGCGGGAAATGAGCTTTTCACAATACCTCCACGGAAAGTTCAACTTTCCATGCCTGTAGAAAGGGGCGAAAGCGGCCAATTTCACGCCAGGGCGGCATAGCGGGCGGAAAGTAACCACTTTCCTCTCTAGGGAGGAAAGTAACAACTCGTGTGATTTGTCGCCCTTGCCTTCGGCTCGGCAGCCGAATGCGTTTGACTAGCCAGTGGCGCCATTTATTGGTTTTGGAATTTTTGGAGCCCGATATCTCTGGAACGGTAAATAGGTATACTCTGAAACTAACATATCTGTAATCAGCTTGACAAGACCTTTCATTTGGTACCTATTTTATGACCAAAATCGAATGCGAAAAAATGGGGCCGATCTTGTAATCACTCTTTGATATTAATTTAAATTAATTAATCAGTAGTATTTTAACTGTCCACTTTCTTAATTTTATTGGGGCTTACAACGAGATAGTCTTTCAGCCCATTTCTTCTCCATATCTTTAGTGACCTCAGGCATAGCAGACACATAAACATCTTTTTGTGAGTCAACATGACATAAATCTGTTAGACGTTTTGCTTCATACTCCTTCAACATGGAGGTTTTAAGAGCTCCCCACTGCTGTTCGATTGCTGTGCAACTTAAATCTACTAATTCTGCTTCCTCCACTCTGGAAAAAATGCATTATAAATATATTTTTCTTAACCCTTACTTGCCACACTTCTGTAGACGTCACGTACTTGCCACATTGGGGTGGAATCTACCCCAGCGACAAAAATTGTTATAACAAATAAGCTATTCAATATTTTAACTTGCCAATTTTTTTAGAATTTCTTAAAAGCTTACTTTTAAAAGTTATGTAGGTTATATAGCCAAAAATTAAAATTGTGTATGATAAAAAAATTAAAATAGCCCCCAACAAATGAAATAATGGCTGTTTTTACAAAAAAAAATTTTTTTTTTTTTGACAGATGTCGCTATAGACCCGCTTCCCATAAGTTTCTGTACTTAAAATTAAGGGAATATATGGTCATGGGGTTGTTTTGATCCCAGTGTGGCAAACAAGGGTTAAGCCCGGTGTCCACGATGCAAGAACTGTGTCCAAGTTTTGGTTTAAGCCAATGAAACTGCTACTTTCCTGTAAGAGCTGCAAGTTGATTGGCTTAAACCGAAACTTGGACACAGTTCTTGCATCGTGGACACCGGGCCTTCTAGTGAAGTCGGTGCTTAATACTGAAAATAAAAAGGCAAAACAATAAGATACTTGAGAAGACTAACCTTGTGAGGTAAAAAAGAACAGCTACAACATGTTTACATTTTTCGGATTACCCAGCTGGACATTCACATTCTACAGACTGGTCTTTTAACAATCGCGAACCATATTCTTCTTCCGAATTCACCCAAACTTTAACTAAATAAGGATGTTGAGTAGTAAGACCTGAGGTTCTCAAGACGAGAGCCTGAATGTGTAACACACAGTCTTCCCTTTCTTTTAGTCCCACTGACACAACTAAACCACTCTCTACTTGCTCGCTCTCACGCATTGGACGCACAAAACCTTTAGTAGCATTCATAGGGTCCACAACGGAAAGAATCTTTGACATTTTCGAAAAATAAAATATAAACAATAACATATGTCCCGGTCTACTCTTACATCTGTCTTACATACTTCTCATTTACGCTACTTCGGGATCTGGCCATCAGGAGCGCTCGGGAAATCTTTGCGTCGCCAATATTATTTCTTATAAATTCTTAATACGTACTTGTAATATCTCACAGTAGTATATATTATTTTTCATAAATTCTCTTATACTACTCAGAATATACAGAGTATGTCATTTTAATCGACGCAAATATCTTGAAAAAAAATAAAAAATAAAAATGTTTTAGACAAAAGTTATATGATCTAAAGAAGGACACATGATTCCGACGTGAGTCATGTTGCACATGTCGTCATTTTCAAGAAACTTTAAAGGTGACTAATTTCGTAAATAGAACTTGATTTTTTTCTTGAAATAAAAGTTGTAGATCTCGTCGAGATGTTTTTAAAACACTATAATAAAGCTCTCTTTCGTTAAGAATTTCCAGAGATTTTTGAAATTTTGTTATAATTTTTTAAATAGAAAATATGAATATAAATATCTCGTAAAGTATTCACTTTTTGATAACTTTACCTTCATACTTTTATACGTAGAATAATAAATAAATAATAAATAATAAAAAGAACCGATTGTTGTATTAAAAAAACCAGAAAAAATTATTTTACAAAATTTGATTGCATTTTATAGACTCATTTAATTTTGCAAAAATGCAAATGTAATAATTAATATTATTATTCGCTTCTTTTCATTATTCTATGTATAAGGGAATAAAGGTAAAGTCATAGAAAAGTAAATACTTTACGAGATATTTTATATTTTATATTTAAAAATATATATATATATATATATATATATATATATATATATATATATAATATATGTATGTATGTATGTAATTGGTATTTTATTTGCCCCGAGGGGGCCTTAAAGGGCGTTTTTGAGGAACGTACCCAAACCTTCACAAACTCCTCATCGAATCCTCTTTCCTATTAAACAGAACGGCGTTTTATAGGGACGTGCCCAACCCTGTACATCCATAATCTTTATCTAGCTACTATATTATACAATCTCTATAAGAAACAATGAACAAAAACTAAACTCGAGATCAAAAGTCAAAACAAAAATCAAAAATCAAAAAGGAAACATAAACCAAAAAACAAAATCAAAAAATCAATAATCAGATCTGTCTCCATATTCGTCGCTCCCTAGCTCCTCAGCATCTTCCGGGTTGGCCGCCTTCTGCCCTCGTCTCCCCCGTGATCTGCTGGGCTTCCTTCCTTCTTAATCTGCCTTTGTTTTGTGTCTCTCCTCTTCGGAATCCATTAACAGGCTCTCCTTCAGCCTGTTTGCAATCTCCTCCTCCGCGGACATTTTTGGCCTCCCTCCGTCCCCCTCCCTCCTTTCCTTCCTCTTTTTCTTCTCCTCTCCTTCCTTGAGTCTCCTCTCAATTGTCTTGTCCTTGTCCATCTTTACCTTTAGTTTACTCCCTACCCTCCTTCTCGCGTCCAAAACCCTCCATTTTTCCTCCTCGCTTCCCAGCCTCACCAGCATCGTAATCCATTCACCTCTCACCCCTATTACGCTTACTTCTTTTGCCTCGATCCTTGTTTTCAGGCCCTCCGAGAACAATTGCTTCACCTTTTCCTGGTTTGTTCCCTTTCCTGTCCATCTGCTCTTTTCAACTCTTATTACAAGGTTTTTCTTCCTCCTCTCGGCATCATCTCTCCCCTCTTCGTCAGACCACCATGTCATATCCGCAAGTCTGCTCGTACTTTCCTCGCTGTCGTCTCTCTTCCTCTTCCCAGTACCCTGTTCCAACCTGCGTACCTTTCTTCTCAGGCTCTCTATTTCCTCTCTCTGGTCTTTTAGTTCCTCCTTCAATCCCCTTATCATATCACTCGTTTGTTCCTTTATCAGCTTCTCCAACGTCTCCTTCTCCACCATCACCTTCGCTCTAAATTCCATCCTTTCCTTTCCTTTCCTTTCCTTTCCTTCGCAACGTGAACTCCCTCACGCCGACTTTTTCTGCAATTAGAAGATTGTCTATTATCTCTGTCACGTACCCTCCCTTTCCTTTTGCCTCTCCCCGCCCCGCCTCATCTCCTCTATCGCCCTCATTCAGTCCTCCCCTTCTCCCTTTTCTCCCAGTACCCTCTCCACCACGTCCCGCCAGCTCTCTCCGTCCCAATTTCCCCATCTTGTACAGACTTCCCAGACATGCTCCCATGTCTCCTCCTCCCTCTCACACAACCTACACTTTCTGTCATTCTCCTCTCCCCAGTATAATCCTTCCCTGATTTCGTTGCCTAACCTGAATCTTGCGATTCTACTCCATCTTGTCTCCTCCCATCCCTTCTTTAGATAATCCGGAATTCCGTCCTTCCTTATAAACCTATACCACCTATTGTATCTCGAGTTCGCAATCCTTTCCATCCCTTCCTGTCTTTGTTTCAGTTTCTCTCTATTTTTCAATTCTTCTTCTTCAACCTCCATCTCCCCTCCGTCTTCTACCCCGATTCCCTTCAAGTAGTCTTTTCTCTCCTGCTCCCATTTGCCTATTATCTTTCCCCTCCTCCATCTCTCTTTCATTTCTTCCAGGCATTTTCTTGCTATTCCCCCTCCGTTGCCCTCTTCTAATTTCTTTTCGAACTTCCATGCTCTCTTGCTTGCTCTACCTCTCATCTTCTCCCTCTCCAGTTCGTCTCTGACCATATATCCTGGTGTTCTCCAGTTTAATCCAAAAACCCATCTGAGATATCTCTCGTGTATCCCTTCTACCTCCCTCCTTTCCCTCCATCCCCATATTTCGGCCCCGTATCCCATCACCGTCCAAATCAGTGTGTCGTATAGCCAAACTCTTCTTTTCCAATCTTTTTTCCACATTCTCTTTTCTATCCCCCATACCTTTCTCATCACTCTTGCTGCCTTCCTTCTTCTTTCCTTAATGTGCGCGTCTTGTCCTCCGTTCGTCTTTAATGTATACCCCAGGTATTTAAATTCTTTAACTTCCTCCAGCTTCTTTCCCTTCCATCTCCAGTCATATTTCTTCTTCCTCCCTCCTCCCTTTCTAAATCTCATTATTTTTGTCTTCTCTATACTTAGTGTTAGACCTTTCATGTCTAAATACCCCTCTAGCCTACCTATCATAGATCTCATGTCCTGTTCCTCTTCTGCTAGCACTGCTATGTCGTCTGCATACATTAGTGTGTAAATTTTCTCTCCTTTTAGTCTTATACCCCCTCATCCTCCTTTTTTCATAAAGTCTTCTATGTCCGCAACTAATAGGTTAAATAGTATCGGGCTTAAGGGGCATCCCTGTCTTAGACCCTTCGCCGTCCAGAATGCTTCTCCTCTTTCCTTTCCCCTTTTCACACTGCTTTTAGTTTCTCTTAGCACTTCCTCTACCCTGTCTATCAGTCCTTGCCTCACACCTCTTTCTTTCATTGCCTTAATTAGAACTTCCTTATCTACTGACTCAAACGCTGCCTTTAGGTCTACAAATAGCACTGTCATCTTCCCCTTCTCGTTTCCCAGTTGTCTGTTTATCAAGTAGTTTAGTGCAAATATTTGATCTATCGTCCCCATTCCTTTTCTAAATCCTGCTTGGTTGTCTGGGATCAAATTCTTCATTTCTACTTCCTTCCTTATCCTTTCAGCTAGAACCGCTGTGTATATCTTATACATTGAAGATATGATCGTTATCCCTCTGTAATCCTTTACCTCTCGTCCTTCTCCTTTCTTCAATATTGAGAATATCTCACCTTCCTTCCAATGTTCAGGCCATCCTTCCCCCCTCCACACCCGTTTACATATTTCCCATACCCATCTCACCATCTCTTCTCCTCCAAACTTCCATACCTCGTTCGGAATCCCGTCCGAGCCGATTGCCTTCTCTGTTTTCAGTTTCTTTACTACATTTCTTACCTCTTCAAGATCAATCTCTTCCTCCTCGTGTCTGGTCCCTCCTCCTTCTCCTTTCACTACCCTGTTCTCCATCCCCCCCATTAATTCCATAAAGTATTCCTTCCAATCCTCCATTTTTATCTCATCGTTTATCCTCCTTCTTCTTTTCCTTACTCTGCCTATCAATTCCCATACCTTTCCTTCCGTTTTCGCCCCCCCTATTTCTCTTATCATCCTATCCTTTTCTTCTTCCTTTTTTCTTTTGCACATTTCTCTGTACTCCCTCTTATTTCCTCTGTATCTTTCCGCCTCTCCTATCCCTTTCCTCCATTTTCTTAATTCTCTCCTGACATCCCTCTTTCTCTCCTTGCAATCTGCATCCCACCATCCCCGTTTGCTCTCACTTGCTCCCCTTTTCTTCTCCTTTTCGACCTCCTCTATTGCTTTTCTTATCTTCAACGTTCCTTCCTCTATCTCATCCTGCAGCTCTCTTTTTTCCCCTATCTTCCCTAACCTCTCCCTGAATTGTGTTTTTCCTTCTTCGTTCCATATTTCCCTTTTTCTAGTCTGTTCCATCCTTTTCCTTCCCTGTTTTCTTTTTGCACTACCTCTTATCCATAGTATTATAGGGTGATGGTCTGAATCTACCCTGTCCCCGACCTCTAGTCTTACTACCTCTTCTCTTATGTCCTCATCCCCTAAAACGTAATCTATAACTGTTTCACTCTTCCCTCATGTGTAAGTGTATTCCCCTTCCTCATCCCCTTTCGTACATCCGTTTAGGATCATCCAACCTCTTTCCTCAATAAATTCTAGGAGTGTCCTGCCTTCCTTATTCACCTTCTTGTCCTTCGATTTTCTCCCTCTTTCTTTACCTCTTCCCTCGACTTCCTCTTCCCATCCTCCCTCCTCTCCCGTTCTCGCGTTAAAGTCACCACCTATTATTGTCTTTATTCCCTTTTCTCCCACCTCCATGTGTTCCTTCAAACCTTCAAGTTTCTTATCTATATCTTTATTAACGTATATTCCTATGATTCTCCATGTTTCTTCACCTACTCTTATCTTAACCTCTAATTTTCCTTCTTCCTCCTCCATCTTTCTATCCTCCATCATCTCTCCTAACCCATTTCTTATTCCTATTAGCATACCTCCACACGCCCTGCCTTTCTTATTCCTCCTTTTCGCTGTCTGTACTCTCCAGCTGTATCCTTTTGGTAACTTTTCTTTTACCCTCTCCCATCCTTTTTCATCTAACCATGTCTCCATCATGACAATTACATCCCACTCCCTTAATCCTTTCCAGAAGTCTTTGTCTTTATTTGTTATTCCTGCTACATTCCAGAAGGCCGCCCTCCATGTCTCTTCTCGCTCCCAGTCTTCTCCTACCCTTTCCTCTTCGTCTTCCTCCTCCTTATACTCCCCCTTATCGCTTCCTCCTGAGACTTTCTCTCGTTCCTCCCTCTTTCTTCCTCCTTCCTCCCTGGTCTCGTTAGCAGGGCATTGCCATTCCTCTGTTCTCTTTCCCCCTTTCTGCCTTCCTTCTTGTGTCCCCACCCTCCTACTTACGTTTTTCGTATCTTCCGCTTCCCCGACCCTTCTCTCATCATTAAGTCCTACGAAAGTCCTTCCTCTCCTCTAACTTTCCTTTACTCTCGTTCCATCTCCATTCTTTATTGTCCTCCCAGATCCTTTGATACCCAACTGTGATTCTCTTTCCTTTCTCTCTCTTCTCCCTTGCTATCTTTCTTATCTCTATTTGTATCCTTCTTTCCTCTTTGGTGAGATCATCATCCAGAAAACATTCGTATTTCTGTCCCAGCTCTTTCTTTTTCTTCATTATGTCCCTCTTGGCCTCCCAGCTTCTGTATCTCAACAACCTCCATTTTTTGTCTCCATATCCTAGCTCCTGTATTTCTACCATACCCCCTTCTGTCTTGCCTAATTCTTCTATTAGCTTCTCGAATCTTACCTCCCTTTCCCCGTCGCTTCCTGGCTTCATCTCCTTCACAATTATATTATTTTTCCTTCTCCTTCTCTCTGTCAACTCCATGTTTCTTTCTACCTCTTTCATTTTTCTCAGCAATTCACCCCCTTCAATGTTCTCTGCGTCCTTCAACTCTATCTTCTCTATCTTGTCCTCTATCTTTTTAACTCTTTCTTCTATTACATCTCTCTGCTTCTCCCAAATTTCTTCGCTCCTCTTCAGTTCCTGTCTCAGTCCCTTGATCTCGTTTTTTATCTCTTCTTTATCCTTTTTCCTCTCTATCTCTTGTTCCTCCATTTTCCTTAGTATTTCTCTGAACAACTCCTCTGATTCCATATTTCCTTTATTTATCTCTTCCTTCTTAATCTTCGTCGGCGGTGATCTTAAGACCCTCCTTGTTTCCTCGAATTTCTCTAAGATTTCTTTCTCCGCTTTTTCCGCTTCCTCGTCCGCCCCTTCCCTTTTCCTTTTCTGTAAGAAATCTTTTACCGACCCTAGGCTGCTCGTTCTTGTCCTCTGCTTGGCGAGCTCTACCGCTTTTGTTGGCCTACCTCTTGCTTTTTTCTCCCCCTCCCTTTCTTTCCTCTTTCCTATATCCCCCTGTTGTTCGCTCTCTATGTCTAATACCCTCCCTGCCTCCATCCGCCGCTGTTACCCTCAATTATCCCTCCTACTCGTTACCTATTCTATGACCGTGCGCACTTACCGTCGTTCTCCTATCTATATTCACACTAGTCTATGCTTGTTCGCGCGTCACCGTCTATCGTTCTGACGACCCTCTATGTACTCTTACTGTCTATGGCCGTACCGGCCTGTCACTTTCCTTACCTTTTCTCCTCTTTCTCGTCTCCTACCCTTCTGCACTCCGTCACTCCCGCCTTCTCGCGCCTCCACTGCACCTTGCACCGTCAATCTCGCCTCCTCCAACCCTCTTTGACTCTTACTATCTTCGCTTCTTTGCCTCTGACACGATCACTCCTATTTCTCTCTATGCGCACGGTCATATATATATATATATATATATATATAACAAAATTTTAAATATCTCCAGAAAATTCTTAACGAAAGAGGGCTTTATTATAGTGTTTTGAAAACGTCTCAACGCGAAATGTACAACTTTTATTTCAAGAAAAAAAACAAGTTCCATTTAAGAAATTAGTCGCCTTTCTTGAAAACGACGACATCTACGACATGACTCATATCGGAAATATGTGTCCCCCTTTAGACATACAACTTTTGCCCAAAACATTTTTCCGTATCTTCCATATTTTTCGAGATATTTACCTGCGTCGATTAAAATGACTCACCCTATAGAAACTCAATTTGACTCAATCTACCATTACGCTAGTAACACGCGACTACCGCGTGCCGTACTTTTTCGTAATCAAAAATCCTCACGCGTTCAATATAAGAAGCGAGGCTGCGAGATGCAAATGCAGATAAAAATGCTTAAACCTTGATATTGTTCGCTATGGATCAGCTTAAGTCTTCTTAAATGATCCTTATATCTCACGTAGCACAGTGCAGAAGGCAACGAACATAATTTTATTAATTGTGACATGACAAGTCACGTGACAAGTCACGTCCCTTGTCCGGACGGTAGCTCGAGGGGAGCGTTCGGGGTGTCACCTCTGCCCGAGCGGGACAGGGTGGCCGCGTCATAATCGGATAGGGCTTGATTTCTTTGCGAGTCTTACAGGTGTCAAGTGGATGGCCCGGGTGTAATGTAACGGCCTGAGCCGCAACGAGGGAATGTTCGGAAGCGATCAGCGATGGAGTGACCGGCGTGCAGGTCACGTTTGGGCCCTTTGCCGATCGACTTGGAACGTCTCGCGGAGCGAACGGCATCAGCTCGACGACGCCGGGAGTAAGTCCATTCAAGGAAGCCGCCACAGGACATTGCTGCCGATCGATTGGCCATGGCCTGGCCAGCCTGGCAGTCGCAACCAGCTAAGGAGTCGCGGCCTGGACAACCGGGCCCAACATCTTTTCGAAAATACCGCCGGTGGGCGAAAAAGTCGCGAGGGGCGCCGACAGGAGCGGAAGGTCGGGCGCCGCGCTCGCAGAGGGCATACCGGCGGGCGACGATCAAGCTTGCAAACACGGCGCGCAAGCGCACAGGCCCAGCGTATAGTCCCGCCGGGCCAGGAGAGCGGCACTGTCGTGTCGACGTCGCCAGAGGTGACATCCCGAGGAGCCCCGGCTGCCGAACCGCGAGGAGATATGTAAGGGCTCAGACACAATGAAAGGAATAAGGTATTAAACACAAGAAGTTAAAAATAGAAAATTAAATTTTGACCAATGGGAAGCCATGCTTTCGCATGAGTCCACAATAAAGGAATAAGGAATTGGCATATGGAACAGCATCGAAATTCTTATTCTTTATGTCTAATAACTTTATGTCTAATAACTTGTGTGTTGAAATAGTTAACCTATGAAAGATGTGGAAAGATGTCATTTAACGATCATCAATATTTAGATAAAAATCAGTTTCTTGATTGTGATACAAGAAAATGATACAAGTATTAATGATAATGATGTTAAAAATTCATCAGAAAATTATAAAAGTGGTGATGATTTATTGATAGATCTTGTACGATCCTATCCTCATTTGTGGGACAAGTCAAACAAAGATTTTAAAGATTCTATTAAAAAGGACACATCATGGGAAGAAATATCAGCTGTATTTCATATATCAGGTAAGAATTTTATCATAGTTTTCTTTTATAATTATAAAAAATAACCTGACCTAACTTAACCTTTATAGCGGAAAGCTAAGAAACGATGGAAACAATTACGGCAATATTATTCCAAAGAACGACAAAAACAGGATTTTGGGACTAAAAGCGGAAGCCAAAGAGTACAAAGAAAAAAATGGAAATTATATCAGTACGCTCTTAATGACTTAAGGACTTAAGGACTTAATGACTTTTTTAAGCGAACATATACGTAGAAGAAAGTAAGCAAAGTTAAAATTTTTAATTATTATTGTTAGATTACTTTAAATTATATTAAAACATTTTTACGAAATAGCGTTTTTAAGTTGATATGTATGTGTTTGATTACAATTAATGTCTGTGAAGTTGGCATACTTATCATTTTCCAGCAGATCAAAAATAAAAGGGAGTTCTTGTCGCATGCAGTCGAGTTCTATAGTTTCTGATACTTTTTAGTAATAGTTCTGGTGATTTTACCCAAAAAACAGTTGATCGAAAAAATGATCTGCTAACTTTCCGTAGCAGATTATTTTCTAGCAGATCAAAAATAAAAAAGAGTTCTTGTCGCATACAGTCGAGTCCTGATACTTTTTAGTAATAGTTCTGTTGATTTTGACAAAAAAAGTCCATTGAAAAAATTATCTGCTAGTTTTCCGAAATCCCGGAGTTCCGGTTTATCTAAAATATTTTTTGAATAGTACTGAGCATACTGAAGTATTTTCTACAAAGTTCCCGACACTAGCAATGTTGTTTAATTTTTTATAAATTAATATCGCCCGAAAGCCGAGTATTTAGAAAGAATAAATGATATGCTGTACGAAATGTCGCAGTTCCGGTTTATCTAAAATATTTTTCGAATAGTTCTGAACATACTAAAGCATTTTCTTAAGAGTTCCCGACACTAGCAAGTTGTATGATTTTTTTATAAATTAATATTGCTCGAAAGCCGAGCGGTTAATTTTTTAAACAATCATACAACATTGCCAGTGTCGGAAACTTTTTAGAAAATGCTTCAGTACACTCAGAACTATTCGAAAAATATTTTAGATAAACCAGAACTGTGACATTTCGTACAGCATATCACCCTATTCTCTCTAAATACTCGGTTTTCGAGCGGTATTAATTTTTTAAACAATCATACAACATTGCCAGTGTCGGGAACTCTTTAGAAAATGCTTTAGTATGTTCAGAACTATTCGAAAAATATTTTAGATAAACCGGAACTGCGACAATTCGTACAGCGTATCACCCTATTCTCTCTAAATACTCGGCTTTCGGGCGGTATTAATTTATAAAAAAATTATACAACATTGCTAGTGTCGGAAACACCGTAGAAAATGCTTTAGTATGTTCAGAACTATTCGAAAAATATTTTAGATAAACCGGAAATGCGACAATTCGTACAGCATATCACCCTATTCTCTCTAAATACTCGGCTTTCGAGCGGTATTAATTTATAAAAAAATTATACAACATTGCTAGTGTCGGAAACTCCGTAGAAAATGCTTCAGTATGGTCAGAATTATTCGAAAAATATTTTAGATAAACCGGAACTCCGAGATTTCGGAAAACTAGCAGATAATTTTTTCAATGGACTTTTTTGGTCAAAATCAACAGAACTATTACTAAAAAGTATCAGGAACTATAGAACTCGACTGCATGCGACAAGAACTCTTTTTTATTTTTGATCTACTAGAAAATGATCTGCTACGGCAAGTTAGCAGATCATTTTTTCGATCGACTGTTTTTTGGGTAAAATTACCAGAACTATTACTAAAAAGTATCAGGTACTATAGAACTCGACTGCATGCGACAAGAACTCCCTTTTATTTTTGATCTGCTGGAAAATGATATGCCAACTTCACAGACATTTACAATTACTTATCGTAATTAAATTAAATTTGTGTTTTATGTAATATTTCAGTACATTTTCGAACTTTTCTCTGAATAATATCATCAATTTAAAAGAATCAACCACAGATAAACAGAAAAAAGATAAAGAAAGCATGGTTTTCGATTTTAATGAATTAGTATTATAAGTATTGATAACTTAATTGATAATTTATAAGTATAAGTTTTATTTATTTTTATTGGAGTACAAATACATTTGTTATAATTTATGCAGACTGAAGCAGGAAAACATCAGAATGGTATACAAATAAGACTACATTTGGAGACAAAACTAATGTAATATATGTATTAAAATATTAATGTAATATATTTATTTTAATATTTTTTGTTATATAAGACATAATTCTTTGCAGGATTCATCATTATCAGAAGCAAATACATTCTCAAACACCTCAGAACAATAATTTTGCAGTTCGACGATACAAGATGTTTCACAATCTATATTATCAAAAAATTTAATTCAACCTTCTCCATCGCCTTCACCAAAGATGATACGACCTTCTCCATCGCCTTCACCAAACTTAATACGACCTTCTCCATCGCCTTCATCAAACTTAACACGATCTTCTACATCGCCTTCACCAAAGTTGATACAACCTTCTCCGTCGCTATCACTTTCACCAAAATCAACTTGGTTGCATAAACCTAATACACAAAAAGATGATGAATTGGTGCAAGTTTTTCATACAGCATCTTCTTCTCTTACAAAACTAACAGATAAATATATAGGCAAAGAAGGTGAAACGAGAGATCACGCAATGACTAATATAATATTAACAGAATTACAAACTGCCAAAGAACCAAAGAAATCACAATTACGCGCGAAACTTATGTCTGTTTTAATAGAACACATAACTTCTAATGATTAAAAATAAAGATAAAAAATAAGACTTATTTTTTTTAATAATATGTTTATTACAATCTTAAACAATAGCTTAAATAAGTAATATATAAGACTTATAACATAAATAAAACTTACATTTTACTTTTGCAAGTAGTATATAGATATTATTCGTAAATTCCATGTAGTCCTCTAAAGATATATTCAAGCTGATACTTGTCCTTCATTCATCATCCAAGTACTTATGTTGTTACGTTGGTTGTATGCCTCAGCAGTAGATCTATGATAATGTGTTGCTAATGGTCTCAATCCACTTTCAATATTCTGACATTGATGTACTTCAAAAACTTCATTATTTTCTGCATCAATAAATTGTCTGCGTAAATATTGTCTTCCATTTCTTTCCTCATTTTTTTCCTCTACCATTATAAAATTATGAAGAGCTACACATGCTGCAACATTATTAAGATTCTTATTTGTTCCTTTTTTAAATATTCGCCAGCGCGAAACTAAAATGCCAAAAGCATTTTCTATTACTCGTTTAGCTCGGGATAATTTATAATTAAATATTCTTTGTTGAACTGTAAGATTTTTGCCAGGATAAGATCTCATCATACGACAAGATATTTTAAATGCTTCATCTCCTACGAAAAAATAATTTTTATGTTTGATTTAGGAAGGCAATCTTCATCTTTAGGTAAATTTAATGCTTCTTCCTCTATTGCTTGTCCAAAAGATTATTTTGAGAAGATTTCCCCATCACTCACGCTTCCATATGCGCCAATGTCAAATAATGTGAATTTATATTCATGATCACAAGCTGCCATTAAAACTGTTCTGACAATTTTTTTATAGTTAAAACACATGGAACCACTGTTTGGCGAAGCCTGTATTTGAACATGTTTGCCATCAACGGCTCCCACGCAGTTAGGCATATTCCAATCTTCATAGAAGCCTTTACTTATTTCTTTCCATTGTGCTTTATTTGGTGGCTTTACATATTCAGGTATTAATATGTGTGCTATTGCAGTTGTAGTTTCTTGAATTATGTTGTGAACTATTGATTTACCTACACGAAACTGTAAAGCAATCGATGAAATCTCATCTCCTGTACACTACTCAGATATCTAAAGAAGAAATATATTATTATTTTAACATATTAATAGAATAAATTTTTAATAAATTCTTCATTTTTACCTTAATGTTATGATTAAACAATGTTTGGGCAAAATTGCTTCTCGATTGCTAGTTTTTTCCAAAAGTGGCGTTACTTTATTTAATAATTTATTAAATACTTCCAATAACATTCTTGTATAGTCAAAGAACTTATCAGGATGGTTTTTTAATTCTTGAACTAAAGTAATAACCTAACGTATTACGACGAGCATTAATCGGATGCACCCGCCATCGTTCATCTCTTATGATATACTTTTCTTTTCTTCCTAATTATTAGTATTAATGCTAATAGCATAACATGCACATTTATAGCGGGATTAATTGATTATATTATCGAGTTTGTTGTGAAACGGAAGTCAACGTTCCCTAGTTGCAACATCGAGCTGTCAGCGCAAGCACCGATAATTGCCACATACACCTGAGAGGGCATTCCACACGGAGAACTGAAAAACCGTAACAGTTCCTGTATTTTTGCTCGCTCTCAACTTTTAGTCTTTCTTTCAGTAACCATTACGTACTGCTACAGTAAACATTTTTCCAGTAACCAGTACGGATTTCACAGTAACTATTACGGATTCTACAGTAACGAATACAGATCGACTGTTAAGGTTTATTTCCTAATCCAGTATTAGATCAGTATTGTATCGTTCCATAACCATTACGATAAAGATCAGTAATGATTCCGGTACAATATTTTAACGAAAAAAAAAAAAAAAAAAAATTTTTTTCTTTTTATTTTTTAATTGTTCTTATTTTTTTTTAATATTTTATAGTTTAATTTGTATTCGTGGTTCCGCATATATTCTATTTTATTAATTAAAATTACGCATGGTTTTACAATTTTTGAGAACGCATCGACGGGATTTGAACCTAAGATGTCCGGGGTCGCAACCTAACACGCTAACGCTGAGCTAATCGTACGCTTGTGGTATCTATCATTAAAACAATCTATATATTTCTACTCTTTATCAGTATGACAGATTTGACTGTTATGCCACATATTATTTTCTAGAATTGCATGTAGAAATCTTTAGATTTTTTTAATGTTTATCTATAATTCTTTTACTTAGATTTTCTTAATATAATAAAGTTATTTTTAATAAAAAATTAACATTTGTTCCTTAAAGATTCGTCATTTCTATCACGGGAATAATACAATACCTATTTACTATTTTTTATTATTTCTCAATTAAAACCCTGTAGTAATTTTTTAAGAAAATTTATTAAAAACTTCAAAATAGTATAGTATTTTATAAATAGTATTTCTTAAATTGTTTTGAGTATTTTAAGAGCTTAAAAAAAGTACTACTTGATTTCAAAGATGCAGCTCATGCGTACAAGTGTAATCTGTAATAATAAGAAAAATAAACACACTAGTTTTAGATTCCAAACTTGGCAATCGTAACCTTTACGCACAAGAATACGCACGACAATGAAGCTTTTCCTTTCTCAGCCAACTCGTCTGAACACGTCGCGCTACTGTCAATTGTCATTGCATTCTACAGTAACTATTCTGAATCATCTGAATCTCGATCTTGAGGTCGCGCGATAGAACGAATACTGAGAGCCAACAGTAATGGTTACAGAATCGCACACGATTGAATAATGAAACTCCTCAGTAATTATTTATTTTTTCAGACAATATCGCTTACAATCTTAGTCTTTAGATACTAATGTGTTTTTCAGCAGACATTCCTTTTTTTTTGAGTAAGCATCTGTGTATTGAGACTAAAAGTTGAGAATGAGCGAAAATTCAGAGATTATTACTGTTTTTCAATTCTCCGTGCAGACAATTGCCAAATATACCCGACCTGGCATTCCAGACACAACCGGGTCACTACTGACCCAATCGCGGAAGCAAAAGCGCTGACAGCTGAGTCGGCAACGCGGAAACGAGCCCAGGCATGATAAAAGCCCGCCCTTCCGAGAAGCGGCGGGCAGTCTACGACCGACGCGCGGGTTACGTGTCGACCGCGTATTTTTATCAGTGTAACTAAGTAAGAGTAAAACAAAAGTGTACTAAAATATTTTTATTAAACACCGCCACGGGCATAATCTATAAAGGGTTAGTGTCATTTCCCCGTCCCGGAGAATCCTCGATACCCTGTGCCGGCCCCCGAACCTCCATTCGCGGCGCGGCACGACAAAACTGATGGCAGCGGTGGGATCTCCGACAACCGGGCGAAAAGACAGCCAACTCCAGAGGTTCACGCCTGCAAAAACAGCGGATCATCAAAAGGCGGTAAAAGCATCCCCGAGAGGAACAGCCAGCCAGATCCAGAGCGAGAATAACAACGGTAGCAGCCGCCGAGTGTTATCAGCTAAACCGAAGAAAGCCCCGACCTACCGCACGGACTCGCCAGCCCAAGCAGCGAAGCAGTGTGGCTACGATCGAGGCAGCGAAGCAACTCAGCGGGACGGCGTAGCAACGGACGGACGACTCAGCAAAAAGCGGACACCATGCGCAGCGCGGCGATATTGTAAGTCCGAACCAATTTGTAAGCCGATAACGGTGAGCGCCGAGAATAAAATCTGCGAGCGTTCCCCATAATCGCGAACGCCAAAATTAAGAACGCGAGCGCCGATAAATATCGGACGGTGAAACCCGAGATCGCGCCGTAATTAACCTGTCGTGGCTACATAAAGCCGAGAGCGTGCCAGCGCGACGAACCCCTAGGGTCAGCCCGATAGGTCCGGTTCGCATTGTAGAAGAAGCGGTTCGCGACATCGCGTACGGCGCGGCGCAGTTTAGATTATACGGACACCGACTCGTCGGTGCTCGAATTACACCTCAACGTAATATTAGAGCGCGAATTCGCGTTCTTAGACGCTAACCTCTGTGACGCGAACGAAGGTCCCCAAAATACAACAGATAACAAAAGCGGTGACGAGAACGGTGACAATCACGACCGTGACGCACGCAGACTGCCCCCGACCGAAGGCGACGCACGTTCGGACACTTCGGCCGATACTCAGAGTGAGAACGCCGGGAGAGGAGACTTCTCTCTAATCTCCTACGATAGCGACATATTCGATCCCGCAGAAGAGGACTATACCCCCCAACAAAATGAGCCAGCAACGAGCTGCCCAGGCCATTGTCCCTCGCGAGGATATCACGCCCGAACAAGTGGAGGCGGAGATTAGCTGTCTGCGGGGGGAACCCCCGCGGACACCCCCGAGAAACCCGCGGCGACCGTCGGAGTCGGCGCGAGCATGTCCAGGAGCGAGAGACTCCATATTCGACGAGATTCTAAATGCCCTGCGGCACGTGCAGGACCGAGTCAACATAGAGACCGCGAATTACGAACGCTCCGACGAGCTCCTACACGCGGTGCGCGATATACAGGATCGCGTAAGCCGTCTAGAAGCCACAGCCTACAATCGCTCCGACGAACGGGCCCGACGCGTGACCAGCCACGCCCCTTAGACGTCACATACGGGCAAACGCATAACGACGTCCGAAATCAACCGGGACACCATATCGGGTTCCTCAGCTTAAAGGAAGCCCGGAATATGATATCCGAGATAAACGGAGAGTCCCGAGAGCGCGTCCGCAAATTTCTAAGCGCGAGTACCTACGCGATGAAAAATATCCAGCCCGCGGATGAATCGATGCTTTTAGACTTTGACACACGCGACATTCGCGATTTTGATCAGCTAAAGCGCGAGCT
The DNA here is from genome assembly GCA_030770225.1 of Temnothorax unifasciatus. Classification (NCBI taxonomy): domain Eukaryota; kingdom Metazoa; phylum Arthropoda; class Insecta; order Hymenoptera; family Formicidae; genus Temnothorax; species Temnothorax unifasciatus. Next base: position 90,415 of record JASTWK010000345.1, read on the forward strand.
AGAGACAGAATATCTGGGAAAGCGCGGCATGACTCATCTGCAATTGGAATTTAATTCCCTGAAACAAAAACCGGGAGAAAGCGCGCAGGAATTCAGGCGGCGCGAAAAATTTGCGCGAAACTTGTACAAGGCCATGGAGGAAGACCAAGGGCAACTCACAAGAGCAGCAGAAAGCAATTCTCGACAGCATTAAGATGCAAGCCCTACATAATTTTCAAATCGGGTTGCATGACGATATCAAGATGCTGGTCCAAACGCAACGATATCAAAGCCTACAGGAGGCAATAACCAGTGCCAGCGCCGAGGAAAAGGTGAGAGACCTCTCCCCACGGAACGGAAAACCGGTAAACAGAAACAAATTTAATCCAGAAAACGCACGAATGCGAGAAACGCAGCCGTGCGATGCCACAAATGTGGAAAGACTGGCCACTACGGGCGAGATTGCCGTACGAGCCGTCAAGCAAATAAATTCTCGCTGCAGAGAGCGGACAAGCCGGCGGCATAAACACGATCGAGTGCACCTACTGCAAGAAGGCAGGGCTCAAGCGAGACGAATGTTGGTCGCTGAACGGGCGACCAAAACTAGAGCAACCGCGCCGACCGAAAACGGACGCCACAAAACAGGCGCCCGTGAGCACGGTAAGAAAAACGAGAAACGAGCGACGAAACGTCATCCGGCAGTAGCAGCGAGGAGAAAGAGCGCCCCAAGAAGAATAAGGCACACGCGCCGCAGAGGAGTATCGAGTTATGCAGATAATGGAGAAGCATAAGGTAGGTCCGTTGGACATAATAATTCTGCCCATTCAAGAGGTGGAGAGAGGAAAAATGGATCTACTACTAGACTCAGGTGCGACCCTGACGTTAATTAAAGTAGGAAATCTAAAAGGGAAAACAATGGTGCGGAAAGAAAAATTAGCGCTGATAGGCGTAACCGGACACCAGATCCACACGCTCAGAAAAATAAAGGGCAACAGTGGATCTCGGGAGCAAAAAGATGTTTTACCACAATGTATGTGGTAAAAAACGATTTCCCGATCGAGTACGAAAGGATACTCGAAAACGACTTCCTGACGAAGCACAAGGCCGATATATCAAACAATTAAAGATAGGTAAAGCCACATTTAAACTTCGACCGTATAAAAAAGTGACGTTACCACCCCGCAGTGAAACCATTGTAGAAGCAGTCACCGATCACAATAGAGTAGGTATAGTGAAAAGCGGCGAGTCTGCACTAGAAGTTTTGTCTGATAAAACCTGTCAAATTTAAATGTCCGATAAGTATATTGAACGTTACGGACAAGCCGGTCGAGATACTCACACCACATGTAACGCTAGAAGACGTGCCGGTGAATGACTCCGCCGACGTTACACGCGACCGAGAAACGCGAGCCCATTACCACGCGACGCGAGAAATTACGCGAGCAACTACAACTCGATCATTTAAATAATGAAGAGCGCGAAGCGGTACAACAAATCTGCGATGATTACTGCGATGTATTCTATTTAGACGGCGACAAACTGAGCTATGGCGACTACGGCCATAGAGCAAGAAATAAATACGCGACCAGATAGTGCGCCAGTGAACGTGAAAACTATATCGGTTACAGGAGAAACATAAGGCCGAAGTAAAGAAACAGGTACAGAAAATGCTAGACGACGGAATAATTCGCCCTAGCGCAAGCCAGTGGAACGCGCCTATAATAGTTGTTCTTAAAAAACCTGACGCATCCGGTAAAATAAGATTTCGAGTCGTGATAGATTTTCGAAAGGTAAACGATCTAACAATGGGAGATTCTTTCCCCATGCCGAATATCACCGACATACTCGACCAACTAGGCAACGCAAAATATTTTACGGTGTTAGATCTAGCATTGGGATACCATCAAATCCCAATGCACGAAGACCATAAGAGTAAGACGGCATTCTCCACCCCGGACGGACATTTCGAGTTTAACCGAATGCCGTTCGGATTAAAAAACGCGCCAGTAGCATTTCAACGGCTGATGTACGCAGTACTAGCCGGATTATTAGGCTTAAAATGCTTCGTATACATCGACAACATCGTGATCTACAGAGCATCTCTAAAGGAGCACCAAACGATTAATCGCGGTGTTAATCAGACTCCGGCTTAATCTAAAGCTACAAGCCAAATAAATGCGCGTTTCTGCGAAAAGAAGTCGTCTATTAGGGCACGTAATTTCCGAAGGAGGGATATCGCCAGACCCGTCCAAACTACAAGCGGTAAGAGAATTTCCGACCCCGAGAAAAGTGAAAGATATTCAAACTTTATCGGCCCTAGCCGGGATACTACCGCAAGTTATAGAAAACTTCTCGAAAATAGCCAAATCCTTGATAAGGCGTCACGAAGAAGGGCGAGAAGTTCAGTTGGTCAGTATAAACAGCAAAATGCGTTTGACCTGCTGAAGAAAAGTTAACGACGGCACCCGTGTTGAATTACCCGGATTTTCGAATATTATCTCTGAACTAGAGAATATAATAAAAAAGTAAATAATAATTATTATACATATAGCCACATATTAAGATTTTGGAATCGTTGCAAATCCGCTGTTCGAGCATTTATACACGTTTGTAAACATGTATTCACAACATCCAGTCGCAGGTCCTCATTTTGAAAGTTGCGCAGTATAGATCTAAGAAACATTAAAAATCCGTCAACGGTTTTCTAGAGGACTGTCGGTCTTTGCAACTTGCGTCACTATAGGTTGCCGTATTGAATCAGCCAAAGATTGTACAGCCTCTGCATAAGCATCGTCAATTGTTGTCTTACGTCTTTTTGCTTGGAATGAGAAGGAGGAGGACATGTAGTGGAGACTCCCGAAGACGACGATATTGAAGGACTGACAGATGAAAAGTGCGAACTGGACCTAGTGACATTGCAGAACTGACAGATGGAGAAGGGCGAACTAAACCTAGTGACATTGCAGGACTGACAGAAGGAGAAGGGCGACTTGGTAAGGCTCTTGGTGACGAACATGTTAGTGATTGGATGGAGGTTGGAGCTCCAACAGTATATTGTCTAATAGTTGGTCTTTCTATATCTGAGGATTCAAAAGAAGTGGGTTTATTTGATTCTTTGGGTTCATCTGATTCTTTGGGTTCATCTGATTCGTTGTTAAGCTCTTCTTCAGTAAAAACGTTCAAATAACCATCTTCTGAGAATCCGTCCGTGATTACATGGATTGAATCCTGAGAAAATTCTGTCTCACTGTTCTTGTTCCTTTCTAGGGAGTTTCTACTTTTCTTGGTGTGAAGAAGGTATCCAAAAACATGAGATGTTCAAAATACCAAAGACTAGGTTTATATACCTATAATTAGCAAAAAAAATTATACTTTAATAATTTTTAATATATTATAATGAGTTGAGATTAGGTTAGGTTAGATTCCCAGGTAGCACATATTAGTTTCATATACGTTTTTTGAACGTTTCTATTGTTTCATAACCGTAAAGAACCATTAAGAAACGTTTAAACAAAAACGTTTTTGAAACCATGATTTAAGAAACGTATTTTTTACGTTTCTACAGATAAAAATATTTAGTAAATTTTTCCTTTCAAATAATTTGTTTTATCTAATATATATAATAGTTTTAATAGCCTTTTTTGAAACATTTAAATTTATATTGCACTATAATTATTGCATAAAATAAATTATTGCTTATATATATCCACTTATTACTAAATTAATTTTGCCCTACCGGTTTTAATTTATTTGTCATCGGACAAAACTTTTGGTTTATAGCATTTCATGTATAATATACATCTGTACACATGTGTGTGTCCTTGCATGATGTATACATCAGCGATATAACGTGTGCGCATGCGCGAATTGATCATCCGTCCGTAATTGTTATTATAGTCGTAATATTAGTACATCCAGGCCGGCGACTTTGGTATTTCGGTATGGAGTAGGAGGAACGCGTGGGGTAGGGGGGTGGGGGGGGGGGGGGGAGTACTGAAAAAATAAGTGAGACGTATAAAGCTTAAGCCATCTTATTTTTTTATTTGGCTTGACAGTGCAAATGTATTTCTTCTTACTGCATTTTTCGTTATAAACTCATCGAGTATCTCATCTAGGTTTAGTTGTTCAGAATCTTCTGAATGGATGTGCAAAATCGCGACACCGTTCAGTCTAGCTTGTCGCATTGACGATCGTAAATACGTTTTCAATCTTCTTAACGTCGAAAATGAACGCTCAGCTGTGCAAGAAGAGTGGGGTATAGTCAACATCAATCTAATCAACTTTGTGAATTGAGGTAGTAGAGTAGCAAATGAAGAATTTTGTTTAAGAAACGTTACCACATCCAATAGATTAGATACCGTGACATTTCTCTGTTGCAAAATATCATAAAACATATTTCTATGAAGTCTCAGTTGCTCTGCATCAAAGTCGTTTTGTTCCTCAATTTTTCTATTCTTTTCTATCTTTCTGTTATAAAATGAAGTGATTACTTCAACCGGAACTTGTTTGCCATCCTCGTCTTTTTTTCCAACGATAAAAGCCTCAATTTGGCACAGAAATTTCATTTTATCAGTCGAGAAACGATCAGTCATTGATGAGAGTATTTGATCGAGGATTTCGAAGTAAATTTTTCGAAAATAATGTTCTGGTGAAGAAAATTCATGGGCAACGGAACGGGCAGACTCGAATCGTTTTGGTGCTTTTCGAAATCGGGGCGTTTTTGGATCTTTGAGGTCGAGGTCTTTTGCTCCATCAACAGCTTGAGACCACATATCTTCGAATCCATTAATTCTCAGCTGTTTAAGACTATCAATGACAATCATAATTTTTTCGTGAGACTCAGTGATATTCATGTCAGATTTTTGAAGGTCTCTGTTCAGCACTTCTACTCTTTCAAATACATTGATCATAGCAACGAGAAGAAAATAAAATTGACACTGTTCTAAACGTTCCAAAAACCCTTTTGCCTTTGCCATTGCACTGGCATCTGTGTCCTGAGCTTGTATAATTGTAAAAAAAAATCCAGAATCGCTTTATAATTCTGATGAAGGGTTTTTAATGATTTCACTCTTACACACCACCTGAAAAAACGAAGATAATTATCCAATAAATAAACATGTAACATTTAGTTATAAGATAATTTTACCAACCTAGTTGTACAAAAAGGTGAAACAATGGGAGCATTATCAGATTGCAGGTCCTTAAAAATAGCTAAACGCTTGGGAGAATCTCTGATAAAATTAATAATTTCTTTGACTATTCCAATAAACTCTTTGGCACAAGAAACTTTTCCATGGCATCCTGCACTGATAAATTTACTCTATGTGGTGCACAATGCACGTACAGTGCTCTTGGTTCCTCGTTGCGAACTTTTGCCTGCAGACCATTAATTCGGCCACTCACATTCGCAGCTCCATCGAAGCATTGTCCTCTCAATTTGTTCAGATCAAGTCCAAATCGTTTGAGAATATCCATCACGATTTGAAACAAAGTTTCTGACTTAGTATTGCTTGTTTCAAAAAACCCAAGAAAAATCTCTCTTATCGTGAAATCCTCCGAAACAATCCTGATCGAGAAAGAAATTTGTTCCAATCTCGTGATATCAGATGTCTCATCCGCAATAATAGAATAAATGCTTGCTGCTTTTATGTCAGACAAATGTTTCTGAATAACTCTTTCTGCCATCATTTCAATCATTTCATTAATTGAATCATGGTGAATCCACTTATATCCACATCTTTTCAACCATGTGTCCAATTCAGGGCAATCCTCAGCTCTCATCTTCAGAATTTGCATCAAATTGGAAGTTTCATCATTGCCGTCTCCACGAAATGCTAATCCTTGCCGAGCCAAAACATTCACAGTGCCAAATATTTTTTTAAGGCTGCGCGTGCATTTTTCATCTCTCGTTCAGTTGCAGATGAGATACGTTGGATTACACTAACTTCTTTCATGTTTTGCAATGATTGAATAGCACACCTATGAAAGTAACTCTTCTCGTGGTTTTTAAACGCGAATGTTGCATTACTCCATGTACTAAATCCATGTACAACAAATGCCTCTCGACTTGACACTGCACGACTATCGTTTGGTAAAGACATCTTACGATTTACAGCCTCGACACAAATATTGCAAACAATTTTATTAGCAGCATTGAGACCGAGCCATGTATAAGTCTTTTGCCATATCTCAAATTTTTTTGGTGGCTTTTCATCTACAACAAATGTAATAAATAATGCGAGTGCTTGAGAAAATTATGGGGAAATTTATTCCTTTTAAATAGTCAATAGTCAACGGACTCAACAATCAGAAAGAATAGACTTACCTGTACCTGCATTCAGAGATACATTAGAATTTTCGTCAGTGTTTTTAGTGTGAGTAGAGAGGTTAGGATCAGGAATCGTTTCGGAAATTGGAGGCTCCAAATTTGAAGCCGAAGAGACCGAGTCATTTTTCAGCCCTACCTTTGCCTTTCTAAATATGTATTTATCCATGGTATCGTATCCTCTCCCTCCGGAAGACCGGAACGCACATTTCAGGGCCGTAAGAAGCAGCGATAGTAGTAAGGGACTCGGTACAATAGGTTAGAGTAATAGAGTGTTAGACCACGCCTGAGCTGCCGACTGTGTCTTCCCTGCAACGACACGCTCACGCTATCTGATTGGCTGTCGATAACTCAAAGAAGGAGAAGCGCGCTTATTTTCAGGTTCGAATAAATTGTCATGAACACAGTCTCTCAGCGCTCAATAATGCTTAATTTTCTTATATTTTTTTTATAAAGAAATTTTTTTTCGGGTTTTCGGATGTGGAATTCCATACCCGGAGTGCCCGCGTTCGGGTATGGAGTTTCCATACCCGGAGATGTCCGCGTATGGAGTACTCCATACCCACCATACAATAGTCGCCGGGCCTGAGTACATCGGTTTCAAACGTCGAACATCTCTTTGTAGAGGCGAAAATTAAACATAGCTCTCTTATTATTGTTGCTGTTTATATTCCACCAGGCTCTTCACCCGATGTTTACGATTCCCACGGTCGCCTGGTGTTTGATATGCGATGTGTATATCCTGATGCTAGTTTTATTGTTCTTGGTGATTACAATTTACCAAATATTTTATGGCAGCACAATTATTCCCCGCTAACGTATACTCCCATGAATGGTTCCCATCCAAAACAGACTGATGTAGTTACCGAATATTTCAATCTTTGCAATTTCTGTCAACATAACACGGTGAATAATGCTCTGGGATATGAGCTTGACCTCATTTTCTCATCTTTTGAGAGCCTCCGTGTATCTGCTGCCGATGAGCCTCTTATTCCTTGTGATACATATCACCCTCCACTCATATGTACCTTGCCATTTTCAAGCACAGCTCGCTCCCCCCGTAATGACTGCACGAAGCTCTGTTTCGAGCGAGCTGACTACTCAGCTATTACGAACTATCTTAACCAGATTAATTGGGATACTGCTTTAGAGAAACTTTCAGTTAATGAAGCGGTGGATTTCTTATATCATCACCTGAACACCGCAATTGCTACGTCTGTTCCTTCCCGTCCCATTTTTGAATCCTCTTATCCAGTTTGGTTCACAAAAGAGTTGATTTCTCTTATAAAGACAAAAAAATCGGCTCATTTAAAATATAAGAACACACAAACTTATTCCGACTATTTAACCTTCTCTCACCTTAGAGCAAAGTGCAAATCTTTATCTGCTGCATGTTGGACAAGCTTTATTAATAAAACTGAAAGCATCATAACGGATAACACGAAACATTTTTGGAAATTTATAAAAAATATTAGATCTTTAGAGCCTCATGCCTCTTTCATTTTACACAATGATCTCCTTGTGCAGGATAATGAGACTATCGCAAACTGCTTTGCCGATTACTTCGAATCTGTCTACTCCGGCGACGATGGAAATAATATTGAACCTGAAATAGATCCTAAATTGGCTCACTCTCTGAATCTCCTCTTCTTGGACATATCTATAGAAGAGGTGTACAATGAAATTAATGATCCTTTCCCTAAATTGCGCTGCCGGTGTGGATGGTATTCCTCCATCATTCTTTAAATCAAATATTTTTATTGCATCACGGTTTTTATGGCTAATATTTAACAAATCACTAAAAATGGGCTCATTTCCTGCAGTTTGGAAACAATGTCTTGTCTCTCCAATTTTTAAAGGAGGTGAACGGCCAATTTGTTACAAACTATCGTCCTATATGTAAACAAAGCATAATGCCTAAGATCTTTGACAGCATTGTGGCTCGCAAGCTTGGAGCGCTTTGCAAAAGCATTATTATAATTGAACAACACGGATTTGTTCCTGGACGATCCACGACTACAAATCTGATAGATTACTGTAATTTCTTATCAAATATTATTGAGAGTGGATCCCAAGTTGACTCTGTTTATACTGATTTTGCGAAAGCGTTTGATTCTGTAAATCATAATCTTTTATTAGGTAAACTGCGAGCCTATGGAGTCGGAGGCTCTCTCTTGTGTTGGATCTCATGCTTTCTCACAGACAGAACACAAATTGTAAAATATAAAAACAGTATATCTAGAAATATAACTGTCTCTTCCGGGGTGCCGCAAGGTTCGCATCTTGGCCCCCTGCTATTTATTTTATTTATTAATGATATCGCTATGTTTATTAAATATTGCCTCTTTTTACTATATGCTGACGACTTGAAGATGTATCGAAAAATAAGTGGACTTGCTGATGCATTATTGTTGCAACATGATCTGCACGAACTTGAGGTCTGGTGTAAGAGAAACTGCCTTCGTCTCAATATTTCTAAATGTTTTGTTGTACATTTTACCCACAAACATAACCCATTTCTTTATAACTACATTCTGGATGGTTTACCACTCTCAATAAAGCATAACGCTCGCGACCTCGGAGTTTTGTTTTGCGCGAACTTATCATTTAACAATCACATTCAATTTATTGTTTCATCTGCATATAAAACGCTTGGCTTCATTCTCCGCTGGGGGAAATATTTTGTAAATATCTCCACTTTAAAACGGTTATATTGCGCGTTGGTTCGCCCGAAATTGGAGTATTGCTCCACTGTATGGTCTCCCTATTATAAATGTCATATTGAAAAGATTGAACGCATACAACATAAGTTCTTACGCACGGTAGCCTATCGCATGGGAAGTCCTATGGCTATTACCTGCCATGACTATTATCCCATATCAAGAAAACTAAATTTGATCACTCTAGAGAACAGGAGATTAATTTTTGACTTAACATTAATTTTTAAAATATTAAACAATTTTATCGATTGTCCTGACATATTAAAAAATATTTATTTAAATATTCCAGTCAGGAACCTAAGACAATCTCCCATCTTTTATGTTGAATATCATCGTACTTTATATGGCGCAAACTCTTGTTTGAATAGAATGATCATCTCGGCAAATAATTATGCCAACTTGGTTGATTTCTTCGGCGGCAATGTATCTACTTTTAAGCGAAAACTCATTTGTTTATTCTCGTAACATTATTTATTGTTTTTCCGATTACATTTTTTATCTATTTTATTTAATTTTTATAAACTACATTCTTCGTTGTACACACTAAAGGGTTTTTCCCGTAAATAAAGATTATTATTATTATTATTATTATTTGACCAGTATTACTATAATTATATAAGAAAAATTGTTAATTATATGACATTATTTTATAATTATTTACTTTGATAATAAGACATGAAGGGGCGAGCTGCGAGAGGGGGTCGCAAACGGACGACGTAGACCCAGAGGAGCGCAGGCCCCGGCCCCCGGAGGAGCGCTCAGTATAAACATGGCTGGAGATGCGGGACTTTCCGCACCTGGAAGCCCCGCCAAGATTTCCGCGCCTGGAGGCCCGAACAAGACTATCGCGCTGCTCGAGGAGCACCCAGACGGACCCGGTGGAGACGTGCCGAAGGGGCACACAAACCCGTCCTCCCTCGCCGGACGAGAACATGTTCCTGAGGGGCTGCTGGAGTTGTTCCGAGATGGGGCACTCCTACCGGAACTGCCCGCACCCCCGTCAACAAGAGTTCTGTTACGGGTGCGGTGCCCGGGGAGTGACCCTAAGCGGATGTCGCCGCTGCGGACCGGGGTATAGGGAGCGGGAACCATATGGCGCCCCGCGAGGACCCCGGGACCGCCACCGAAGCCGCAGCTGCCAGAGGAGGGAGTAACCACCAGCCGCCACGGGCCCCGGAGGGGACTCCTGCCGTTACCGCGCGCGAAGACAGTGGTCGAGACCCCCCCCCTGCGAGAGAGAATAAAAGGCTGTTAGAAAATTTGTGTGTTAAGTTCCTCCTTTCCTGTTCCTCGGGGTTGGTGAAGGATAAAGAGACAATAGGGAGCGGGAGGGTGAGCTTGCGTCTGCGTTGAGGATTAGATCAGTGGGGTACGGTCAGGGAGAGTCGGTTGGGATCTGGGAAAGAGTGATCGAGATTCGGGGATAGGAAGGCGTGGGCTGTGGTGGGCGGACGCGAGGAACGATTCCGAGACATAAGGGCCGGTAAAGACTTGTTGGGTCGTGATGTGGAGTAAGGGAGGCTTGAGCGGTGGTCACCGGCGTGCCGGGGGCCGACGTCCCCCTCGGCGCTCGTCTGGGAGCGGGGAGTTGTGACGTGACATTTGTCGCGTCCCTTGCTCCGACGTTAGCTCGACCGAGAGGGACGTCAAGGGTGGTGCCTCCGCCCGAGACGGGCGGAGCGCTAGCGTAAAGTTAGGTTAACTTGTCTACAAGCTTTCAGATCGCGAGAAGGTGCAGAGCAGATGGCCCGGAAATTATGTAACGGCGTAAAGCCGCAACGCGGGAATATTACAGGTGGACAGCCCGAGCCTTACCGAGGATGGACGGTCGACGGGCGGGTCACGCCGGGGCCCTAGCCAGGAACAGCGAAAACAGAGCACGTAGCCGCGACGACGTACCGGCCCGAGAGCGGGGGAGACCGTAACGGGGGACGCCCCGACGAAGGTCCCCGAGAACGACACGGCACCACTACCGGAGTTTCGCCGCCGGTCGACAGGCCATGGCCCGTCCAGCCTGGCCGTCGATAAACCGGCCGACGAGTCGCGGCCTGGACAGCCGGACTCGAAAACGGATTTGAAGCCCGCCGGTAGGTGGAGGCGGAAGCGAGAGGCGCCGGAACCGGGCGCCGCGATCGCATAGAGCGCAGCAGTGGTCGGGCGCGGCGATCGGCAGCAGCAGCAATTGGCACCCCTGGCGCGCGGGAGCGCGGTCCCGGCGTGGTCCCGTCGGGCCGGCGAGCGGGCACTGTCGTGCGAGCCACTGCAAAGGGAGGTACCCCCGGCCCTCGGGACCGACGAATTGCCGCCGTATCAAGGAGACCGATTGTAAGGCCACTGCTCTAACACCTCCAAGTAAGACCGTCGCTATATCGAGGCCCTCCCGGGAGTCGCGTTGTGCCGCGAGAAAATGTAATAACCGATTGTAGAGTCTATCGAAAGAAATACCGCGGGAGGGCCCAGTCGGATAATTATGAGAATTGCCCGTCTCGGAAATCCGGAAGTGCGGCCGCCGACAGTCAGCGTTTCGTGTTTCGTCTGATTTCCGTGTGAATTGTTCGTGAGCGATGCCGCGTGAGATTTCGCTCGCATTGTGAGTTTGTTGATTCGAGAGTATATGTTTCGTGATTTTCGTGCGATTGGGGCGGTTGATTCCGCGATTCAGATTATCGTTAACAGGGAGACGCGCCGGGCGTAGTCGAGCCGTTTTGGGCGGGGTGCTCTTCGCACGACCGGGTACCGTATCATCGTGGAGCCGCCGCGCGAGCTCCGCGTGATCGCGTCGTGGCGTGTGGGGCATCGTTGCGTTTCGCATCGGACTTCGCGAGGCCGAGGGCGTGATGACCGAGGCCCATCGCGAGGTCAATTTATTGCTGGCGTGATACTGAGGTATCGTCATCGTTTTGCGTAATTTGGCGTAACTGAAATTCCGCGTCAACGTACCGTTCTGAGAATTCGCGTTAAGAGATCGTTTTGTGATTCCGTGTTAATGCGTCGTCTGAAATTTAGAGTATCGTGATCTGTGATTCCGCGTTAATGTATCGTCTGGAATTCTGCGTTAGAGTATCGGAATCTGTGATTCCGCGTTAATGTATCGTCGAAGATCGAGATTCGGCTTTCTGTGTTAATGTGAAATTCCGCATCACTGCATCGTTTCCATTCCGCGTTGCGGTATCTTATGGCGTTAACGGGTCGCGCCGAGTGAACTGATCGACCCTTCTGCAGAGGACCACCTGTTATCTTGTCCTCCTGTCTCTTTATTAAATATATATTTTTTGTTATATATTAACTTTATTTTGTGCATTGATTGCGCGGCGCTCCCTCTCCTCGCTCCAACCGAGACCCCGTGGTCTCATAAAAAAACGCACGACTGAGATAGTTTCCGATATACTTTCCAGGGAAAGACTAATCTTTATTATACGTCGTACTATTTTATTCACTAGCGTATTGTGCATGTATTATGAATTTCTCCATGAACATTAATTTTCTTTTGAAGGTTTAGGTTTCTTTTGTACGATATACAGATAGATCCGTTAAATATATAAGCGAAAGATAGAGAAGAAAATTTCAAGTACATAAAATACTGAAGAATACGCCAAAGGTAAGTACATACGCAGAGTACGTAATTTACATAATAGATTTACAATTTGTCTTTGTGTCTTAAAATGTAAATTGTCTACTTATAATGCAAATATATTTCTATCAATAATACTAATTAATGGACATTTGCTAGTACTCAAAGCATAATCTAACTATTAGCTTATTGTCGCTGAAATGAGGAATCTTCAATATATATGTTACTAGTTTATATAGTGTAATAAACAATCGGTGTGAACAAGGTCATATTATTCTACAGATGGACGAGCGACCAAAGCGTAATGTTGGAAAACCATTGCGCTTTGTAACTACTTCTTCGGATGAAGCTCCGCCGTTACGGCATAACAAGACTGCGACTGCGACTGCGCCATACACCAGGATTGGAGATGACATTAGGGAAATAAGAGCATCCGTTGGAACATCCGATGAGAACACAAATACACATTTACCACCGCACACAAATTCTACATATGTTCCTACACATATAAATACAAATTCAGTTACTCCACAGGGTACATATCTACAAGAGTCTACGTATCCGCAAAAAACACAAACATATCCTTTACGTCCTTTACGTACGTCACAGGACAGGGAAATGGAATATTATACCAATAATGTGTATACCGAGATGCAGACCAATCCTCGGAATGTAACACAATGTACTTCAGTTTCGTGGACAACAAAACGAGCAAATGTCTTGTGGCCAGCATATAAGGATACCAGGAGAGACAACAGAAAAGGCAAACAATCGGTAAATATAATTGGTAAATAATGTTACACTAGAACCTCTCCTTAAACACGTGGAACCATCTAATCTATAGAGTATTTCTATAATCTACAGACGTCATGGTGTGTAAAACATACGTACATACATACATACATACATACATACATACATACATACATACATACATACATACATACATACATACATACATTTTTTCTGCATAGAGATGTGAACGATCGATTAGACAATGTGGAGAAAGAACTGAAGTAAGTATGACAGAATAATCCCGGTAAAAAGTTTTTTATCTAAAACATATAAATATGTATAAACATAATTATATAGGAAATATGTTCATATATATTCTTATATTAAATAGAAATTTCACAAAAGGGAACTAGTATGAAAATATATGGTCATACTTCGTATACAATTATATATGTTTATATATGTATGTATATGACTAATTTTTTACCGGACTTTTTTTTAAAAAGTAATATTTATTAATATATGTATAAAAGTAATTTCTTTTTATTTTTTTCTTCGCAGAAAAATGAATACTGTACTGCAGAACATTTACAATCACATTCAGAATAACCGCGCTCGAACATCATCCAAGCCGACTATCTTTCCAATATCATCGATAGAACAAATGGGGGTGTTTGAAAATCTGGATGAAGAGGGTTACTCCAAAGTAGTAAGAAAAAATATTCCAATTTTTTTCATTTTTTAAGTATATTGTATGTGTGTACTACTAGATATCAATATCTGTTATATTTTATTTAGGTTAATTATTTCCACTATATTGGTGGTTTCAATTTAAAGGAAGCCGTAAGCTTATGCTTGAAGGAAAGTCTCGAAGATTCATTTACGCTCTCCTTAACTTGGTGGGGCCGCGAAGAGAACAAACAAGCATTATATAATGCTCGTTTAACGAAAGCAATTTACGGTACGTATTTCATTTTTTCTATATGGATATTTTGTATATATCTTACTCTTTCCTAGACTGAAATTCCAATAATCCAAATTTTAAGAAATAATATGTAGCTAATCTGAAAGTGAAATTTTTTAATACTGCAATATTAATTTATAGCGTTTTTGACTGAAGCAAGGTCAACCCAACTCAGGTTATTTTCGGCCAACCACAGTTATTCCATAATATTTTTTTCCGGGCTTGTGCGTGTTATAATGCCATATTATTATTTTTTAGATGCAGTGTGCCGTAATCAGCATTTTGAAAAGCCGCAACGTGCAGAGTTCCAGAACCAGATGCGAGATGCTCTTCGGTCATCGAAAGAACGGCACAGGCACAGACAACATAAGCAACGCAGAATCAACCCAAGAATCCAGCGCAATTTATGGAGCAATGAACATGAGGCGGAAAATGTACAGGAGATAGAAGAGGAGTTACAACCAACAAACGAATAGATACAAAGTACGTAGTAACATTGTTTATTAAGCTTAATTGCACCAATTATATTTTAACTTGAAGCTAAATTTACAACTGTAATGTTGTATAAAAATAAAAGTAATTGTTTAACTGCTTTTTAGGCGTCACTTTGACTTTGTTACAACAAATTTAAATTTTGCAGTTTCGCATAAAGCTAAAATAATTATGCAATCAAGTTTAAAAAATATATGAGTATATGAAGTTGGTCGTGTATCGGGACAATTTCTGGACTGTGCTATATTTTATTTGTGCATGAAACTGCTTGAAGAGACAACTTATTATTGATTAGTTATTATTGAATAACCAATAGTCACAAATAGAAGATTGCACATTATGAAAATGCCTGATATACGGCCAACTTATAAATATAAGAATTTTTGTTCACGAATGTATGAAATATTTCATATGTGTGTTCACATATATGTTCAACAGAGTACAAAGGATGACACAGGACACCAGGGTGACAAGAAAGAATAGCTACACACGCAACACGTATGTGCATGACATGTCCCAGGTGTATCCAAGACGTGGTAATGGTCGATATCAAAATCATAGATCACACGACGATGACACGAATGCTGAAGGAGGCGGTCAGCCACAGCAGCAACAGCGTCGTTGTAGGCTGCGTCGTCCTTATGACGGTTATTACGGAGGACAGCGTTCCGGACCCAATTCAAAGCAGCAACAAGGAAATGCTGGTGAAGATGATGAGCAAGCAGAACGAACCGGCGGTGAGGGTAGCGTTCCACCGCGCGGTGGTGGTCGTGAACGCGATAGTCCATCACGACGTTATTTTCGCCGCAATTTCCGCGGGGGAAGAGGTGGTGGTTCCCTCCACGTCCCCTCAGCCAGGATGGCTAGGTAAGGGTTAGTATCTAACTCTAGCCAAGCTAGCGTTTCTTACTAGTAGACTAGTAGACAAAAGATTTCGAATTAAACGTGTTAATTGCGAATCGGCATGTTTCCTGACACGCGTTATTGTTCCATCCACAGTTCTGAGCATTTTTAGTTTATTAAATTGTGTCATCTTAAAAAAATATTTGAAATGTTTCGTGAAAACAAGAGTTATGAAGAAGAGTTATAAGAGTATAAAGAGTTATACTCTTAAGTCTTAAAGAAAAGTTACAAGAGTATAAAGAATATGTAATATTATGTAATAAAATGTTTTATTCTACTTGCCATTTGAATCTGATTAAGGCAAAATTGTAATATTACTTTGAAATAGAAACAATTTAAAACAATATTAAAAATTTTACATATTCTTTTTTTGATTAAAATATTTCTCCAAATAATCTTGGAACTGTTGATGAAATATCGTGTATTTTTTTATCTGTAAAAGTTTAAAGTTTTGTTTGAATAGTTTAAAAGTTTTGTTTGAACGGTTTAAAAGTTTTGTTTGAACAGTTTTTTTCTGCTGTCTATTAATTTCTATTACATCAAACACTACAAAATTCACTTTGGTTGCTTGCACCTAAATGATGTATATTATTCTTTTGTTATTTATTTCTGACAACAGTACTGCATTATTCCATTGTAATCGACGAACTATGCACATTGTGAACATTCGTTTATTTCAATTTTGCATTCTTGCAATAATAAATCATGTTTCAAGTTTAAACTAGTTTAAATTTCAAGTTAAATTTAAGTTTCAAGTTTGAACTTCAAGTTTAAACTTGTTTCAATATGCACGGTAGTTATTATTATATGATGAAAAAAAGGAAAGTTAGTAGTATTAGGCTTATAAGAATATTGGAATATAGTTCCAAATGACCTCTGCTCCCGATCGACCTAAAATTTTACACATAAGTTGTTTTCGATGCATAAGTTATTTGTGTAAGAAATGAAGTACGCGAGGTCCCAACTTCGGGAAATTAAAAAAAATTTTATGAGCACTATCGACTAATAAAATTGATCCTATGATATATACGACATATAAAAAATATAATATATAGCACGCGTATAAAGTTGTAAACCCATGTGGCAACTCGTCTCACGTGAAAAGTGTATGCGTGAAGGCAGTATAGGTTTCGCCCCCCTGCGGGGGCTCCACTATTATTAAACTAGACATATAGTGTGCCTTGTAAAGTACATGCGTGAACTTTCCATGCGTGGAAAGTTGTAAACCCATGTGGCACCTTGTTTCGCGTGGGAAGTGTATGCGTGAAGGCAGTAGGTTCCGCCCCCTGCGCGGGGGACTCCACCTCCAAAAAAACTAACCTAACGCAACCCAATTGTTGTGTGGATGAAAAAATATATGCGTAATACAATATATTCACACTTTTCTATCCACAACAAAATTAATGAAAAATTTATTACTTTTATTGATAAATTTAAAATTGATAAATTTGTTATAATTTATCACATTTATCACTGTATGTTAAAAATTATGCATAATAACCGGTAATTATGTATAATTATCGAATTTATCACTTTACAGTAACATATATATCATGTAGAATCAATTTTAGTTGATAAATGGTATCATAAATTTTTTTTATTTTCCGAAGTTGAGACCACGCGCACTTCATTTTTTACATTAAAAAAAAACTTATCTGTAAAATTTTAGGTCGATCGGGAGCAGGGGTCATTCGGAACTACACCCGAATATTGTTTTAGATGCATTTTCATAAAAATTATACTCGTGTTTTCAGTAAGATTCTATAAATCCTTCTTATACCGGCATTATCTGCGCACGGAGTATGTGTTCCAGGCATTATATAAGATTCTCGAGTGTTTACAAATATTGTATGTGCTGTTGACAAAGTAAAATGTTTGCATATGTCAGTAAATTTACATTGTGTGTAACATTTACTGTAATTAATATATAATTAATTATTTTATTGCCACCGTTAGATTTTATAATAGTTATTTGTGCAACAATTGCCGTAAGATGAAAATTCCCGGGTGCGTTGACCGCACGAGCCGAAGGCTCGTGCGGTCAACGCACCCGGGAATTTTCATCTTACGCACGTCGTGCACACCCTATTTTATGCCGCAAGTGCGTGGAAAGTGGTTCATCACGCACGCGTAGCGTGCGTAATGTGCCACTTTCCATGCACGTGTTGCATAAATGTCTTATAATGTTTTATAAATATAAAGATTTCTTTTAACATATATATAAAATAATTTATTGTAAATCAATAAAAAATTATATGCTTTTTATAATTTAATGCTTTTAATTTTCCCTAAAAAAATATATATTTTAGTATTTATCAATGGCTACGTAACAAGGCTTGCTGCAATTTGGCGTCAAGCTGTGTCATCAAGATTTGCTCTGTATTTGGTGCCAATTTGCTATTAAGTATTGTTCTCAAATTTTGTTTGATATTTGATATCAATTTGGCGTCGGGTTTTGTCAACAAACTTTGATAGCAATTTGTCAACAATTTGCTGTTAGATTGCTGGCAAGCTTTGCTCGGTATTTGGTGTCAATTTGGCGTCAAGTTCTTTCGTCAAGGTTTGCTCGCAATTTTGCTGTCGAGCTTTGTTGGCAAGCTTTGTTCACAATATGGCGCAAATTTGCCGTTGAACTTTTGCTGCCCTGTTTTGCTCGATATTTGGCGTCAATTTGGTGTCAAGTCATGTACACAAGCTTTGCTAGCAAAACACAAGCGTACTGCGGACACAGATCGCACGGAATTTGTCGATAAGTTTTGTGCGTATTTGGTGTCAATTTGGTTACAATTTGCTGACAAATTGTTTACTGGGTATGTACGTATAAAGAAAGAAATATATATAATGTAGAGATAGAGAGAATATATATTTTATAATGTGTATATATGGGCTTTTCATATATTAGTTTCTCTCTCTCTCTCTCTCTCTCTCTCCTCTCTCTCTCTCTCTCTCTCTCTCTCTCTCTCTCCCCTCTCTCTCTCTCACTCACTCACTCTCTCTCTCTCACTTTCTCTCTATTTCTCACTTGCAAGTGAAGAAAATCTCCCGTTAAAGAAAAGTCGTCAATAACAGCCCAGATAGCCAAACCTGAGCAGCAGATTCCAAGCAGAATCTGCATTAAATTTTTGGTATCAGAAAGGCAACAAATTGCACGCGGAAACTGCTCTATCAGACGATGTTGTCAAACTGTAACCAGAAATGCGACAGAGCCTGCTGACAGGCAATGTGAGCAGATTGGCAGCAGAAACCGCGCAGAGCCTGCACACATACTTGGCAGCAGATTGACAACAAAGATCGAGCAGAGCCTGCGCGCATGACTTGAGAACAGAGTGGCAGCAAAAACTGAACAGATTCTGTCGATAATCAGCTGTTGAAGTGACGCGCATTTAGCTCTTAATTCAAAAATTATCTCTGATCTGTACTGTATATTTAAACGTTTCTTTTTATGAGAAAAGAATGCAAATGTGGAATAATATACATATAATTTCAAAAATAGAACATACATATATTTTATTTTATATACTACAATACATAAAATGTATAAAACAAATATTTTACAACTCAATAATATATTATTAGAATGACGCTCTATAATTATATTACATACATTAGTTTCAATGTATATGCGTGTGGTGTAGAACACTATCATATTTAAAATTTTACAGGTAAGAAATTTAGCAGGCCAGAAATAATTATTATCATAAATCAGATTATCTTGTTAGAAACAAAATAATAAAAAGATAAGAAAAAAATTAAATTATTCCAGTATATGTAGGTCAGTAAAGGATATTATAGAGAACAATTGTAATAACAACCAATTAATGAGAGGTAATTAATTAAGAATATTATTTAAAAATCAGTAAAATTTTCTTATTATATTCTCCACTAATTGGTTTTTAGTACAATATCTTTTTTATATATATAGTATCTTTTATAATATTCTTTACTAATAAGTTGTACATCTTGACACACACACAACCATTTTAATTTTTTGATTTTTTAATTCTCTATTTGTTTCTAACGAGATAACAATTACCACCATAATATGTAATATCACATCTGTTACACGCTGTCTCGACATACGCTGGCTTTCCTCCTCACACCGACGTTGTCTTCGCATGGAAAGATGAAGACTGCTGCTCCTCTTCAGATGTCCCTTTGGCACAGGTTTACCTATAAACACAGAAAATTACAATATAAAACTAGAAATTGGAAGGACGTGCATATTATAATTGGAATGGCGCTAAAAAGGGCCGATTATTTATTGCGAACACGAGAAATTTCCATGTCTTATCGATTTAAAAAATGGGCGCTGAAAAGTGCCGTTTCGTCTGTTAACACAGACAGAGACCACACTGGTCTCTCTCCTCCTCCCCTCAACTCCTCCTTCATCCCTCAACTTCTTCTACCCTTCTCTCCTACTCCTTCTGCCCTCCTCCTCTCCTTCTTTTTCTTCTTCCTTTTCTCGCTCTTAGGATCCATTTGCCTTGGTTCTTCACAGATTCTCCTGCAGAGAAAAGGTACTTATAAAAACAATGTATAAGTAAATTATACATATAAGATTAAAAACTGTTAGAGTCATTGTGCAATACGTCGCAAACATCCCGTCGTCAGGATTGCAAAGGATGGCAACACGCTAGTTGAAAAGTGTAATTTCTGATTGCCGATTGCCAGTTGCTATTGCCAAAAAGTTCAAAAGTTCAACTTTCTTAACAACCGTAACTGTCAATAAGCGCAATCGGAATTAATAATTTTCAACTAACTGTTGCCATTCTTCGCGGTTGGCGACGAGGCGTTTGCGACGTATTGTAGAATAACTCTAAATGTTTCATATCTCAACGCGTAGTTAAACCTGGACATTCTAATTGATTTCGTTATTAATTAAAAATATTTTAACTTTCTACATAGAATATACGTTATATATTACATTGTTGTACACAATTTTATGTAAAATTTTATGTAAAAGTTGAAATATTACTATTTAAAAGCAAAAACAACACGAAGGTCCAGTTTTAGGTACTCGACCGGACTTTGACATTTTTACCTGAAACAAATAATGTAATTCTTATTTGTTTAACGTTTCTTCTTCAGGGTTGTCTTCCTCTCCTGTCCTTTCGTCGCTCCAAAAGTCGTGGTTGACCCCTCTCGCCTCGACTGTCCGTGTGCGTGGACCACGCATCTTGCTGCGATTTCTCTCCTTCGCAACGCGAACAGCCTCCCGCATCTGAGCCTGGAATTCAGATCGCGTTGGTTTTGGAAAGTGCCGGTTCCTGCATACAGCATCTGGAAAAAAGTATAAGATATATCAGAAACATAATATTAAAAATCTTTGTTAGTAAAAGTGGAAAAATTTGTACCGTATATTGCTGTAATCAGACGAGCTTTATACAAGGGTCGCTGTCCTTCTTGTCGGCCCCACCAGGTGAATGACCGCGTCAGTGAGTCGGTTAAGCTTTCCTTCAAGCATAGATTTACAGCTTCCTTTAAATGAAAGCCACCGACATATTCGAAATAATTTACCTGAAAAAATTAAGATTAATTAAAATGCATAATAAATACATATTTGAGTTAATGAGAGCAAAAGTGTTCTTAACTTACAGCATCGGAATAACCGTTCTGGTCAATGTTTTCGAATGCGTCCATCTGCTGTAATGTTGATATAGGAAATCCAGCAGGTTTTACTGTTGCGGAATGGCGATCCTGTACGCATTTTAATATATTTTCTAATAGTCCTTTTATTTTTCTGAAAACATGAACATTACACAAAGTTAGACTTTGAAAAAGAGAACGTTTTATATTAAAATATATATATTTCATACTTACTTCAGCTCTGCCTCCATGCGATCGAGTCGCTCCTCTTGCCTGTAATTTATATATGTAATTATTTACAAATATACATCCTTTTGAGAAACTCATTTTTTTCTTATAAATCTTTGTACAAATAAGTATAAAAGTACCTTTTGTCTGTACTTTTTTCTTGCATCGGAACTTCCTGTGAACGAACATCAGTCTCCTTTTGATAATACCGTCTCTCATTTTCACCATAACGTTGATGGCAACGTGTGTCTTGAAACGACCTGGATCTTGCAACGGTATCCTGCAACTGAGGCAAAGTGTTATTAGTATAATATATTTTATCAGTACCTGCGGAAAGTGTAAAATTTTGTGCATTATTGTATGTGTGTTCTTGTGTGACAGGCGGTGTGTACGGGTGTGGTGCATTATTGTATGTGTGTTCTTGTATGACAGGCGGTGTGTACGGGTGTGGTGCATTATTATATGTGTGTTCTTGTATGACAGGCGGTGTGTACGCGTGTGGTGTATTTCCGTATGTCTGTATTTGTGGAGCGCATCTTGTGTATGATAAAATGTTTGTGTGCGGTTGTGTGTTTGTGTGCGGTTGTGTGTTTGTGTGCGGTTGTGTGTTCGTGTGCGGTTGTGTGTTCGTGTGCGGTTGTGTGTTTGTGTGCGTGTACTGAGGTGTATGTTGTGTATATGACTGTATCATGTCTGTATTAATAATGTCATCAGTAGGCGTAGGGCTCCTGCTCTCCAGCTGTTTGTTGATGTCCTCGAAGTCATCGTCGATCGTTCCTGATGCGTTAGTCTCAGTTCCTGCTGCTGCTGTTTTCTTCCTTTTCAGAGGACTTGTTTCCGAAGACGTCGTTTGATATCGTAAAGGCTTGTTAATGACGCGCTTTAACCGCTGCATATCTATAATATCTGTAAGTATATAAGAATGTATGTTAATATGTTTCGTAATTACAAGTACATCTATGACTCTAGTTAACAATATAGTTAGAAATGCATGAAGCTTTTGAGAGACTTTTAACAATTTCTGTTTTAAGATTAAAGTGAATATAATTTTTCTGGTTTGACATAATTAATTATTATACATATAACACAATATTGTGGTGTATTTAAAAGAATATTCTAACATTTGCATGACATATCTTTGTGGGCCAATTTAGAGAAACAAGTATGTGTTTTTAGAACCGATGCAACATACTACTGTTATATTGGAAATATACGTTAAATTATTGTCTATAAATAAGTAAGAGGTTAAATCATGTTCATGAAAGGATGATTCTGATAAAGAAGTACAAAATAAAGGAAATGTATACACGAAAAACGTAAAGAAGTGGAAGAAAAGCAAAAGATCTTATTATCATTCTCTATTTTACACAACACGTGTGATAAATGTCTCAACGTTAAAGATATATTTAATATTAATTATACTCGAAGAACTACATCTTGCAACCAATGAAGCAGAAATATCTTGCAATGCGGAATTATTCGATTTTATACGTCATGCAAACATTTACAGTTACACGTGAAAGAATTTTGCAAATGCAATTTTCCCCTTACTTTAATTATATAATCCTTACTTCGTTCTCTCGTGTACAATTTATGTAGCGACGTGATGTAAAATAAAAATTAGGTTTTATATTTACGCACCTTTCCTATTGTACGGGCAAAATGTGATATCCTCGCAGCACAAATCACAAATTCGTCGAGTATAACTTATTGCTATCGCCACTGGTCACAGTTGAACTCGGAATAAGCGCCATAAGCCATAAGCAGTAACACGCCACGTGTAACACACCGTGAAACTCAATATCCAATCACGAGGTCTTCCAATATGGCTCCACCAATCTGAGATCTCTCTTTTGGCGCCTAACCGAACTAATGGCAATCGCGATGTATCGGTTAGGCGCGAAAAGGGAGATCTCAGATTGGTGGCGCCATATTGGAGGACCTCGTGATAGGATATTGAGTTCCACGGTGTGTTACACGTGGCGTGTGGCGTGTTACTGCTTATGGCGCTTATTCCGAGTTCAACTGTGACCAGTGGCGGTAGCAATAAGTTACACTCGACGAATTTGTGATTTGTGCTGCGAGGATATCACATTTTGCCCGTACAATAGGGAAGGTGCGTAAATATAAAACCTAATTTTTATTTTACACCTCACGTCGCTACATAAATTGTACACGAGAGAACGAAGTAAGGATTATATAATTAAAATAAGGGGAAAATTGCACTTGCAAAATTCTTTCACGTGTAACTATAAATGTTTGCATAACATATAAAATCAAATAATTCCGCATTGCAAGATATTTCTGCTTCATTGGTTGCAAGATGTAGTTCTTCGAGTATAATTAATATTAAATATATATTTAACGTTGATATTGAGACATTTATCACACGTGTTGTGTAAAATAGAGAATGATAATAAAAGATCTTTTGCTTTTCTTCCACTTCTTTACGTTTTTTGTGTATACATTTCCTTTATTTTGTACTTCTTTATCAGAATCATCCTTTCACGAACATGATTTAACTTCTTACTTTATAGACAATAATTTAACGTGCATGCTGCATGTAGCCATTCGGAGTTCAACTGTTATTTCTTACCAAGAAAAAGAAGAAGAAGAAGGATCAGTTCAACATCAGTGACTACAGTGAGTTACACTCAACGAATTTGTGACTTGTGATTCGAGGCTACTATACATCTTTCGCGTTTCTGCAACAGGAAATATACGTAAATATGAAACCTCATTTTAAATTGTCCACCTCGCGAAAGTTGCTGCATAAGTTGTCTATGAGACAACGAAGTAGGATTATGATTCAAGTAAGAAAGAATTTACGTTCGCAAAAATCTCAAACAATATGTAACGTTGCACGCATACAGTCAAGTAATAATTCCACATCGCAAGATATTATTCCTGCTTCACCCGTTGAAATAAGAGGTTATAGTTTTTCGAGTAATATTAATGTCTTACATAATAATAATATTGATCTTGAAGAAAGTTGCGTTAACGTAGAAGATGATACGGTATCTTGCTCTTCTTCCACCTCTTCACATGATTCTCGTGCATGCTCTTTATTTTTTACTAGTTCATCAAAATCATCCTTTTCCGAACATTTAGCGTCTTGCTTTGTTGACAATAATCTGACACATTCCCAAGGTAACAGTGTATTGTCGGTTTTGAGAACACATTCCTGCTTGTCTACTTTGCCCAAAGATGTTAGAACTCTTCTAAATACACCACGACATCGTGTTGTTGTATGTAATGTCGAACCAGGAGAATACATTCACTTTAACCTTGATACTGCAATTGTTGAAAATCTCTCAAATGCCTTATTTGTAGGTGCAGTTGTTAGAGAATTGGAACTCGATTTTAATACAGATGGATGTACGTTAGATAAATCGGCTAGTATTCATATCTGGCCGATTCAATGCAGAGTGTCAAATGTACAAAATATGAAACCAATAGTTGTAGGAATTTATAAAGGCGCACAAAAGCCACATGATCCCAATATTTTCTTCGAAAAATTCGTTGCCGATGTAAAAGCAATTATGTCCAATGGAGGTATACATTTTCGTGGCAATAAAATACCAATAAAGTTAAGGTGTTTCATAGCTGATGCACCAGCTCGAGCTTTTATTTTAAATCATCGTGGTCATATGTCTTTTCATCCCTGTTCAAAGTGCAAAGTTTCTGGCACACAAAGCGATGGTCGCTGTGTCTTTAATGGTGTCGATCATCCTCTTCGCACTGATGAAGAATATGCATTATGCATAGATAAAGATCATCACAAAGAGGGCAGAAGCCCGTTATCAGCACTGCCAATGGGAATGGTTTCGCAAGTCCCTTTCGAATATATGCATTCTGTGAATATAGGTGTTATGAAGAAACTATGCACTGCGTGGGTGCATGGAAAATACTCACGGGAGGCGAAGCTTTCGAGAAGATCTATTTCTAGAATTTCTAATCGTTTAAATATTTTAAAAAAATATTGTCCCACAGAATTTGCAAGACAACCTAGACCTCTAGATGTATATTCGAAATATAAAGCAACAGAGTTTCGCCAATTTCTTCTCTATACAGGGCCAGTTGTATTGTATGGTATATTGGATGAACAATTGTACAAGCACTTCTTACTCTTACACTGTGCTATAAGAGTCTTGGTCTCAAAGTGTCCATCGAGAAAGGATCTCAAGTTTGCAGAACTTGCGTTGCAAAAATTTGTTCTTCGTTGTAACTCTCTTTATGGTCCAAATTTCAATAGCTATAATGTCCATTGTCTTGTGCATCTCGTCAATGACGTTAGACGTCTTGGCAATTTAGATTCTTTTTCCGCTTTTCCGTACGAAAATAATATGTCAATTTTTAGGAAGTATTGTAGAAAACCAGATCTACCTCTTCAACAATTCTTTAATAGAATGACAGAGCAACAACTTCACAGGTCTAAACCTAATCTCAATATTGAGTCATCCATTCGTGTATCAATGCCACGTAATAATGGTCTTCATTATTGTAAAATACAATTTAATGGACTATACCTAAGTACTGACGTACGAGACAATTGTTGTATTTTGTTCGATGGATCAATCTGTATCGTTTCAAATATTGTCGCAGACAACAGGTCATATCGTTTGGCTGTTAAACGATTTTTAGAGGTGGATAATTTTTATAACATAGGCGACATAGTATCCTCAGCCTTTGGAATATATAAATGTGGCAATATTAGTAGTGAGATCGTTCTTGTTAAATTAAACGAAGTCAAAGCGAAATGTTATAGAATGCCTTTGTGGGAAAATACATTACTGGATGACAGGGACAGTGATGGAGACGACGATGTGGAGTCGTCTAAATACATTGTTGCAACCATGATACACATGGAATCGACATAAAACGTGAGATTATTCTTTTATCATATAATTATAAGATTGAATATTTTGACAAATTATTAATGTGCACTCAGTGAAAACAGCCTAATCGAAATGACGTCAAAACATCGTCGTTTATCTTCACTTCCTCTGTTCTACCTGGGAGTCGATTGTGTACTTCAAAACAATGTAAATTACAAAAGTAAGCGAATTTACATAATCTTTTTAAAGGTTTTTGGGATCCGGAATTTCCTGAGACATCAGGCACTTATTGACAGAATAAAAGGTGAAATGTGATAAGCCAAATGATGGCTCGTATCATTTTGATTAGGTTGTTTTCACTGGGTATATACACATATTATAGAACGCAAACAACATTACTATACTTCTAATGTACAAAATATATTAACATATATTCTTATACTTACAAATATAGATATAGATTGGCCAAAACGCATCATTAGCAAGTCATCGAGGTACCAAACGACGTTTTTGGATGAAAATCTAGTAAAGTAGAGGAGGAGCACAGCAACAGCTACTATCGTATCAGGGATGATCGACGTCGACATCGAGGACATCAACAGGATGCTGGATGAGAACCTTACGCCTACTAATATTAATATACACACATGATACATCCATATACACAACGCGCACATAACACACACACACACACACACACACACACACACACACACACAACCGCACGTAACACACAACACTTCACCTTGCATCGGGTACGCTTCACAAATACAGACATACACAAATACACACGTATACACATCGTCTATCATACAAACACACACACACACACACACACAATGCACAAAATTTAACACTTTCTGCAGGTGCTAATAAAATATATTAATAATACTTTGCTCAAGTTACAGAATGCCGCAAGATCCAGATCTATTAACAAGAAAACACGTTGCCATTACCATTTGGTGAAAACGAGGGACATGGTATCCATTATTCACAGGAAGTCCCGAAATAAGATACAGACAAAAGCTACTTTTATACTTATATGTACAAAGATTTATAAAAAACAGATAAGTTTGTCAAAAGGATGTATACTTGTAAATAATGTACACATATATATAAATTACAGAAAATTAGAGGAGCCACTCGATCGCGTGAAGGCAGAGCTGAAGTAAGAATGAAATGTATATTAATAGATATGAATAAAAATGAAAGGACTATTAAAACAGACGGATGCATTCGAAAATATGATACATATTTAAGAATTAATGAGGGCAAAATTGTTCTTACAGTATCGGCGAATAATGTTGTGGTCGATATTTTTGAATGCGTCCGTCTGTTTTAATTATGATCATTTCGAATATCCAGCAGGTTTTTGCGGCGCGGAATGGTGATCCTGTTCGCATTTCAATATTTTTTCTAATAGTCTTTTTATTTTTATGAAAACAAAAAGATTACACAAAGTTAGAAAAAGAGGAGTTTCATATTAATATACATTTTATTCTTACTTCAGCTCTGCCTTCACGCGATCGAGTAGCTCCTTTAATTTCCTGTAATTTATATATATGTATATATTGTTTACAAGTATACATCCTTTTGACAAACTTATCTGTTTTTTATAAATCTTTGTATATATAAATATAAAAGTAGCTTTTACTACGCATTTTAATTATTCTTTTTTTTTAGGTAATTTATTTCAAATACATCGATGGCTTCTATTTAAAAGAAGCCGTAAATCTGTTTGAAGGAAAGGACTGACTGATGCTGTCGTTTACCTGGTAGAGCCGAGAGGAAGGGCAGCGATCCTTGTACAATAATGCTCGTCTGATGAGGGCAATATACGGTACGAATTTTTCCATTTTTACTAACACAGATTTTAAATATTATGTTTCTGATGTATTTCACATTTTCTCCCAGAAACTGTATGCAGGAACCGGCACTTTCAGAAGCCAACGCGATCTGAATTCCAAGTTTAAATGCGGGAAGCTGTGCGCATTGCAAAGGAAAGACATCGCAGCAAGATGCGTGATCCACGCACACGGACAGTCGTAAGAAGAGTCAGCTGCAACTTTTGGAGCGACGAGAGGACAAGAGAGAAAGACGACTCTGAAGAAACGATAAACGACTAAGAATTATATTATTCTAAGGTAAAAATATCAATGCCCGGCCGAGTACCTAAAACTGGACATTTGTATTGTTTTTGCTTTTAAATACTAATATTTCAACTTTCAACATAAACCCAGATAACATCATGTTGCATAAGACGTCGTAAAGATATCTTAAAGATATCTTAAGATATCTTAGTTGTCTTAAAGATATCTTTACGATGTCTTATGCAACATGCATGTTATCTGGAAAAATATATATACACAAATTTAATGTATTTTATGTAGAAAGTTGAAAGTTATTCTTAATTAAAAATGAAATCGATTAGAATGTCTAGGTTTAGCTACGCGTTAACGACATGAGACACTTAGATCCATTCTACAACATATCGCAAACGGCCCGTTGTCAATCACGAAGAATGGCAGCGATTAGTTAAAAAGTATTATTTTTGGTTGCTCTTGACAGTAATGATTGCTAAGAGAAAGTTGCCCAACTCTCGTTTGGTAACCGTAATTGTTAGCGCAACCGGAAATAACATTTTTTAACTAGCAGTTGCCATATCCTTCGCGACTGGTGACGGGGTGTTTGTGACGTATTGTAGAATGACCCCGATATATAATTTTTATCTTTTTTGGGAATTTTTATTTCTAGCTATAAGCAACACAAATCGACACAAGTATCATACTGCTTTTATTGCGCATTGAATATTGAACAAGAACAGAATGATACCTGTGTCGATTGATGTCGCTAGCTGGAAAGCTCGTTCTTTGTATAATTTACTTATATATTGTTTTCATGTGTATATTTTCTCCGCAGAAGCACGATTATATGGAAAACCAAAGAGCGAGGAGAGGAAAAGTAGGAGGAGAGAAAGAGGAGGAGGAGAGGAAGAGAGGAGGAGTTGAGCGGAGAAGGAGGAGAGAGACCAGTGTGGTCTCTGTCTGTGTCAACAGACGAAACGGCACTTTTCAGCGCCCATTTTTTAAATCGATAAGACATGGAAATTTCTCGTGTTTGCAATAAATAATCGGTCTTTTTAGCGCCATTCCAACTATAATATGCACGTCCTTCCGATTTCTAGTTTTATATTGTAATTTTGTGTGTTTAGGTAAACCTGTGCCAAAGCCAAAGGGACATCGGAGAAGAGGAGCAGCAATCCTCATCTCTCCATACGAAGACAACGTCGGGATGAAGATATCGAGATAACATATGTAACAGATGTCATTGTAATATATTACATATTACGGTGGTAATTGTTATCTTGTTAAAAGTAAACAAAAAAATAATGTGAAAAGATAAGAAAAATTAAAATGTTTGTCAAGTAAGTATAGGTTGTGATAAAGGATTTCATAAAAAACAATTGTAGAACTCAATTAGTGAGGAATAATTTATAAAGGATAATTTTATTGTTCTTTTAAATTATCTTTTATTAATTGAGTGTTAATACAATTTTTTTTGTGGTATCCTTTACTGACTTATATATACTTGAGTAATATTATAATTTTTTCTCATTTTTTCATTATTTCATTTCTGACAAAATAACAATTTCATTTATGATAATTTATTTCTGGTCTTTAAATTTCTTATCTGTACAATTTTAATTATAATAGCGTTCGACACACACACACACACACACACACACACACACACACATTGAAACTTTGTAATATTAGCTCTTGAGTTGTAATGTTTTATATGTATTTCATGTATTATAATATATAATATATTTTCCATTTTTAAAATTATTGTATTTTACATTTGTATTCCTTTTTCATAAAAAAAACGCTTAATTAACAGTATAGGTCAGGAATCATTTAAAGAGCTAATGACAGCTGATTATGGACAAAGTCTGCTCGGTTTTTGTTGCCAATCTGTTCTCAGGTCGAGCGCGCAGGCTCTGCTCGGTTTTTGCTGCCAATCTGCTGCCAGGTTATGTATGCAGGCTCTGCGCGGTTTCTGTTGGCAATCTGCTTACATTGCCTGTCAGCAGGCTCTGTCGACAGAACACGAGCTTAATGCGGACACAGATGGCTATGGTTTTGATGTGGGATTTTGATCAAATTTGCTGCCAATCTGCGCGCATTCTGCTAACATTTTGCTATCTGGGTTGGAAAACTTTTGCTTGGACGACGCTTGGAGGTAACGACCGAGGCGCGAAAGCAATACGCAGCGAGAGGATTTAGAAAACTTTTGCTTAGGCGGCGCCGGAGGTAACGACCGCGGTGCGAAAGCAACACGCCGCGAGGGAACTTAAAAAATTTAAAATAATATTTTTTAAATATTTTGAAACAAGATTATAAAACAATATATATGTACATTTTAATTAATATTTTAAAAATATATTTCAAATATTTAAGAAAATATTATCTGGATGGTAAATAAAAACATTTTAAAAAATATTTCTAAAAATTCTTAAAATATTTTAACAAAGGTTATCACAAAATATTTTTAAACCATTTTAAAATATTTCCAAAACCATTTTAAAATGTTTTTTGCAATTTGTTTATAGAAATATTTAGACATATTTTTTGAAAATATTTTGTGCTGTATGGGTACCTGGGTAACTAGAGTGAGTTTTGGAACATGACCCAGATGTACGCGGCGGTTTATTTTATCGACTTTAAAAGTTGGCGGGAAGTCGACTTTTTGTCATAACGGGAAGTCGACTTTTCGTCATAACGGGAAGTCGACTTTTCGTCATGACGGGAAGTCGACTTCTTGTCATGACGGAAAGTCGACTTTTAGTCGGCGTTTTTTGAGACATTCGCCGACTTCAAGTCGACTTTAAGTCGACTTTCGTCCAGTGATGGCAGTTTTGAAGCCCAGCACCACGGTGCTGTTGGAGTGGGGGAGCACCACTACAAGCCCGCGCCGTGTCCGTGTGCGCTCCGCGCTCGGCTCTGCTTCGGGTTTTTAGAGACGAGCAGACGTATTATGTTCCTTCTCCTTTCCTCCTATTCAGCCACGAAAGCGACACGCGACGCGCTTCGCGTTCTGTTACGCGTTGAATGCTTTTTCTAGATATCAATCAAGTAATCAGATTAAAGATTTTTGGTTACTGGATTAATCAATTCTAATTACTTGATTAATCAATTGCTCGATTAATCAATAAACTAACTGCATATAAACAAATTATATTATATCTCCCCGTCGACCGTTATCTACGACTTCGATGATTATAAACTAAGTAAAAGAATTTGTTGCTCGGCTCTTTTTGATATTAAAATATTCTATGGACCGTGCCCTGTCAGAATATGCAACTTGCGATTTTGTTGCTCGCCTCTAACTCTAAATAATAAAATTATGATAACCGATTACTTAGTTAATTATTAATTGAGAAAAGCTATTTTTTGATTACTCGATTAATCAAGTAATCTGAATAATCATCTTTGTATTACTCGATTAATCAAGTAATCGGAATAAGAATTTTTTGATTACACGATCAATCAAATAATCAGAATAAAAATTTTTGGTTACTGGATTAATCAATTCTGATTAATTGATTAATCAATTGCTCAATTAATCAATAAACAGTGTAAAATATTCATCGACATTAAAACGGAACAATTAAATAAGATTAAATTAATAAAATTTAAAAGAGGAGCTTTATTAGACATAAAGATAACATTAAGTTAACCATTTTCATTGTTACAAGTGGTCTTCCACACTACCTATGAGGCGCCACTAATAGTGCGTTAGGTTTTTAACGTGGACCTTCGCCTGTAGCCCTATTATACCACATTTTTTTATATATGTACATATAGGTATAACCTCTTAACGTAAATATAGAAATATGTTAAAAACCGAAATTTTTAATTCATTTTTTTGTGCTATTGTGCTTAGTTATACTGAGTGCGTACTAGTGTGATTATTCGAATTCGCTAATTGAAAGGAAAACTTAGGAATGGATACAGTATTTCAAATAAGTGAAAAGTTTAAAATATTTTTTACATCACATTTTATTTAAAAATATAGATTAAAGGTTCCATATTTCGGGGCCCGGTCACCCCAACCGGTTCGGCCGCCCCGCCCGCCGCCTCAGCCGCCCCGACCGCCGCCTCGGCCGCCCCGACCGCCGCCTCGGCCGCCCTGACCGCCTGCTCCGCTGGCGGTACCAGCGGGCTCGACTTTGGCCCGCTCCCCTTTTTCTCATTCCTTAAAAAAAATATATATATATAATTAATTTCATTAATATACATATTCATTAATATATATAATTAATTCAATAATGTACTTTTTCGCAACGGTTGTTGCTGCTGCTGCTGCTGCTGGGGTAGCGGCTGTGGTTGCTGCTCCAGCTGCTGCTGCTGCTGGGGCAGCGGCTGTTGTTGCTGTTGCTGTTGCTGTTGCTGCTGCTGCTGCTGCTGCTGCTGCTGGTGCTCACACAAGAAATCCAGCTTTCGCTGGATTTCTTGTGGGACCGTTGGCACGTTCTTCTTAGAAGTTTCTATTGAAATAACAAAAAAAAATTGAATAACAATAAAACTCTAATGATAAATATTACTTAAGATTTAAAAAGGCTAAAGAGTAAAAGCCGATTGTCCACAATAATAAATATGCTTCAAAAGTTATAAATAAAAAAGTATAAACGTTGCACAAATTGCTAATTTTAAATTTAAAAAAAGAAGCCCTTGATTATTATCAATTTTTATTAATTTTATTATATTCTTCAGTTTTTCTACCCCTATTTCATATATAATTCGTTAAGATTTGGTTGATTAGTTCTGGAGTTATAAAAATTTCGATAAATTTGGTACACACACACACACACACACACACACACACACACACACACACACACACACACACACACACACACACACACACACACACACACACACACACACACACACACACACACACACACACACACACACACACACACACACACACACACACACACACACACACACACACACACACACACACACACACACACACACACACACACACACGGGCATTTTAAACAAAAGTGATTTTTCGACGTTTTAAAACCTTCTAAACACTTTGCCAAAGATACCTTAAAAAATTTTTTTTCATGAAAACAAAGCTTCCTCTATGAGGAAGCAAAAGTTTTAAATTTATCAAATATACTCTTTTACGGAACATTTTTACACGGATCTCACATATAAATATTATTCTACAGACGTGAAAAGCAATCACTTATTTTATTTTGTTTAAGTAACAATTTCCTTCAGCAAAGAATATTTTTATAATATAATGTAAGATATACTCTTGACAAGTCTAGAATATGTTTTAAATAAATGTGATTATGATGACTTTAGAGTAGAATTTGCGATATTATTTACACTGAAAAAGGTGTAATAATAGCTAAAAACATTTATATAAATTTATTTATATCTTTGAAACATATTTGTTAGCACGGACAACCGGTTTTGACTCCTTAACTCCTTTAAACTTTCTTAATAAAGAAAGAAAAATAATTTGATGTATTACTTACGAGACGAATCGGTCTGCATAGCGTCCGCTTTCGTGGTCGAACATAAACTCAATAAGATGGAAACACAACCGACCGCGTATATATATATATATATATATATATATATATATATATATATACATATATATGTATCGTTTCGTGTTTTTCAAATGTTTGGAGTGAGAAAGACAAAAAGGATGCGCGATACAGATACGTATCGCGCCGATCGCGCGTCCTTCTCGTCTTTCTCACTCAAAACATTTGAAAAACACGAGACGATCGCGGATTCTCAGCCTCAGCTATTATATCCTCGAAGTTAAATCACTCAGTGAGCCGCATCTGTAGACGAAGGTGTATATAATTTTCGTCAGCTAAGAACATTTTCCTTGCCTTACCGTGAATAAAGTTAAGGGAAGTCAAGTTGAAGCAGATTGTGAGTTTCTTATATCTATATATTTTATTATCTTTTGGTCTTGAAATATATATATATTTTAATATTTCAAGAAAATAAATATAATTGAAATGTGCGAGCCATTAACAAAAAAGTGTAAGCGAAGCTTCCGTAGAAGCTTGGCTTGATGATGATCAATATAAGTCTTGGATACGGAAAGTTCCGTCTAATGATAATTTGTTTCATTGTACTATATGTAATAAAGATTTTTCTTGCAACACGCGCATTTCAAGACATGCGGATTCTGCGTGTCACAAGAATAATGTAAAAAGTACATCTGATGAAATAAGTGACAATGTAAATGTAGAAAAAAATATTTCTAACCCAAGAAAATTTCGAAAACAATGGTTAGATATTGAGCAATTTCAACCATGGTTACGCGAATCATCAGACAATGAAAAAATGTGTTTTTGCTCATTTTGTGATAAATTAATAACAGCTAATTTGTCAAATATTGATCGTCACGCAAAATCCGCTGCACATTTAACAATTGCTACACAAAAAAGTATAGAAAGAAAAGAATCGGACCAAAAGTTGGCAGCCGATAAATTTCTTCTATCATTTGATGAACGAAAGAAAGTAGCAGAAATTCGATACGCTGCCCTTATAGTAGAAAAAAATATTCCGTATAAAAACGTAACAGACATTCTCGCGTTCTTTCAACTAATAGGAGAAGGTTCTGAAATATTGCGAAGTATAACTATGAGTCGGGCTAAATGTCAACAAATTATTTCGAACGTGTTGGCTCCAGTCGAAACAGATCTTTTAGCAAAAATAATTCAAAATAGTAAGTTTACTATTTTTATTGATGAAACGTTAGACATTGCTAATCAGAAATGGATGACGTTTCTCGTGCGGTTTGCTAATCCTGAAACATTAGATATTCGCTCGCAATTAGTCAAATTGATTGACATTGATGCAAAAGATAGTAGCGCGGATAAATTATTTAAAGCTTTTAAAAATGAAATGTGGAAATTAAAAATTCCATTTTTAAATATTATTGCTTTGTCATGCGACAATGCATCCGTCATGACAGGCAAAAAGTCATCATTTAGCACAAAGCTTCGGGAAATGAATAACAATGTATTCATATTTTCATGTCCGTGCCATTCAGCTGCATTAATTGCACATGCTGCATGTGCTAAGATTCCAAACTATTGCGAGGAATTTGTGAAAAAAATAGCAAAATATATTAACAGTAGCCCGAAGCGATTTGCTATTTTTCAAGAATTTACCGAATGTTTTTCTCAAACAAACCGCAAAATTCTAAAATTGGCCGAAACACGATGGCTTTCTCGCCATTCGTGTATTCAAAGACTTCTTGAATCTTGGAACACTATTGAATTATTTTTGAGAGAAATAGTAACGAATGAAAAAACACAGACTGGAGAAGATTTATTATCCATAATGCAAAATCCTGATGTAAAGGCATATTTATTATTTTTAAAATATGTTTTAAATTTTTTTAATAGTTTTAATGCATTTTTCCAAGCTTTGGAAACAAGAATTCAATTAGTGCAACCAAAATCACTTGAATTTTTAATTATAATTAGTAAACATTTTATAAAACCAGAATTTTTACAAAATTTAAATAATAATTTTGATTTTTCAAATAAGAAAAATCAAAAATCGTTAAACGAAATACATTTAGGAACCGAAACCGAAAAATTTCTCAATGAGTTGAGTATACAAGAGCACGTAGATGTAGTAGCAAATGTTCGAGAGAATTGTTTGCAATTTTACGTTACTGCTGCTCAAGAAATTTACAAAAGATTACCAGTAAATGATAAATTTTTATCAAAATTAAAAGTTTTTGAATCAGGTACAGCTTTACGCGATAATAATAGAGAAACTTCATTTAATGATGTTTCTTTTATCGCTCAAACCATCAGCGGATTTGACGACAACGAATTAAAAAAAGAATGGTTAGCTTTACCTCAAGATTTTACAGAAGTCGAAAAAGATATTCTTGTAATATTAGATTTTGATGATATGTGGAAACAAATTTTCCAACGTCGTCAATATTCCAATTTGAAATCCCTTTTAAATGCTATTAGATCGTTACCAAATTCAAATGCCGACTCAGAAAGAATCTTCTCCTTTTTACCCGATATAAAAACAAAAAAAACGAAATAAACTTTCGTATATAAATGTCAATGCTTCTTGTGTGGTAAAGTCAGCATTAAAAGCTAGAAAAGAAACTGCTTTAACCATGCAAATTACTGAAAAGCATTTATCTCTAATGAAAACAGAAACGTTATATTCTGCATGTCCCAAAAAGCAAAAAAGTCATTTAAGACTACATGCTGCAGATATTGATGAAGCTGCTACTCCTTCCACATCTAATATGTAAGTAATTTTTAAAATAAAATGTTTTATGGGCAGTATTATTTTTATTACAAACATGATGATGTATCAAAATGTATTTATCATGTTTGTACATTTAAAAATGTATTACAAAGTTGTCGGACACACTGTGTTGGACATCACATCTATGAATAATAATAGATGTGTTAAAACATTGTCGGACACTCTATGTGTTGGACATCAATATAAACATTGTCGGACACTTTATGTGTTGGACATCAATATAAAAATTGTCGGACACTCTATATGTTGGACATCAATATGAAAATTGTCGGACACTATGTGTTGGACATCACATCTATTAATAATAGTAGATGTGTTAAAACATTGTCGGACACTCCGTGTTGGACATCACATCTATGAAAAATAGATATAGGAAATAAAAAATTATATCTATATATATGTACATATATAAAAAAATGTGGTATAATAGGGCTACAGGCGAAGGTCCACGTTAAAAACCTAACGCACTATTAGTGGCACCTCATAGGTAGTGTGGAAGACCACTTGTAACAATGAAAATGGTTGACTTAATGTTATCTTTATGTCTAATAAAGCTCCTCTTTTAAATTTTATTAATTTAATCTTATTTAATCGTTCCGTTTTAATGTTGATGAATATTTTACACTGTTTATTGATTAATCGAGCAATTGATTAATCAATTAATCAGAATTGATTAATCCAGTAACCAAAAATTTTTATTCTGATTATTTGATTGATCGTGTAATCAAAAAATTCTTATTCCGATTACTTGATTAAGGGGGCACATAGGGTCAGTGCACCATCTGTGGCCACTTTAAGGATTTTTGACGGAATAAATGCGTTTTAATTAAATTCTTTTTGTTATGTAACGCTTTTAACTACTTTAATATATTCTTAAGAATCTTTTAGATAAGAAACTTAAGATCAGCAAACAAATAAACTTAAATAAATGTTTCAAAAATAAAAATAATATCATAAGTTCCGATTTCATCGTTTTTGGCCACCAAAACACCAGTTTTCACCACAATAAGTACTAGTTTTGGCCACATAATAAAACTAATAGCGAATTCGGGCGCTTGCACACGGAGTGCGCACTCTGAGGCTTGTTTATAATCTATTCTTATATTTAAAGTCGCTTAAATACACATTTAAAAACTTTTTAGCCAATAAAACAATCTGTAATATCTATATAGATGCTGTACAAATCATTTTATAGACTAAGAAGTATTTAAGATGATCTGTAAATATAATAATTAATTAAGAACAAGCTTTAGTGCGCACTCAGTGTGCACTAACGCAAGTGCCTGAATTCGCTATAAGGTTAATTTCTAATTAAACAATTAATAAATAGGTATATATAATAAAAATTATGATTTATTTTTACTGTTAATATTTATTTTTAATAAAATATTATATGTATATATATATATATATAGCATATCATACATAACTTTTATCAACTAATATCGAGAATTTAAAAAATTTATGTATTTTATGAAGGTTTATACGTCATCAATAGTAACTTAACTTCTTTTAATTAGAATTGTAAATCAGATAAAAATTGTAAAATAAAATAAAAAATAAAATAATAAAATAAAATACCAAATAAAATTGTAAAATAAAAATATCAAAAAATTACATTGTTTAAAATAATTCATGTATTAGAGTTTTTACTTCTAAGACTTTCTTGTTTTATTAGCAATTTGTAATTTTTTAGCAATCATCCTTCTTTCTTTCCTTCTCTTGTTGTTTTTTCTTTTTCTCTATTGCTCTTTTCTCTTTCTCTTTTTTCTGCTTTTATTCTTAAATTTTCTTCTCGTTTTATCGCTAATTAGCTGTTTTTTTTTTGTCTTTAACTGTCTCTAGCAATAATCGCTTTTTATCCTCTTCTTGCTTTTTAAACTGTAACCAGCCATCACTTGTAATCACTTAAGGTAATTGTATCTTATTTATATTTTTCTTTTTTGATGACTTTTTTACTTCAGGATAAACTAAAATGTTTTTCAAAGTTTCTTCTCTGCTGTTTGAGATTACTGATATTTGCGTTGTACAAATTTCCTAAACATTATTAGTTAAATCATTGTTTGTACAATTCTCATGCGGTTCATGGATATTTTAGTTGCAAATTATAAACAATAAAAATATAATATGTGGCATATTTAATTTTTACTTAATTTGTCCTCCAGACATGATATACAACAACCTCAGTCAATATATAACATTGGTGTATAAGTATTTCAAATACTTATACGTACGTCGTATAGGCATTAGGTATACCTACACGAATATTAACGATACACTGGATGATTTGGCCACAACTAGAACACTGCAATAGCCAGTTATGGCCATCCCATGGCCAAAAATGGAGAATTATATTAATACATGATCTAGTTTTTGACACCCATTATTATTTTTTAAATAGAAGTCAAATACGTGGTTATGCATTTCGAGGTCAATTTTTAGACTTTCCGCAAGCCAATTACACAAACATTACTCACAATTATGTCTTTTACACAATTATTATAACGTTTAACTTATCTCGTATTCTTAACGTTTTCCACAAGAAAATGCAACAGTTCATACACCTCGGTTATAAACCGTAGTTTTGTCATAAAACAAGTTCTCTACTCTGTATCGGCGGGTAGCTTGACCAACACAAATACCGTATAAACAAAATCCTTCAATTCACGTAGCGCGAACATGAATTGTTTACTAAATAATTCGAAAGATTCGTCGAAGTGGCCACAAATGAAGCAGTGGCTACAAATGGTGCACCGACCCTACCTTTCTCGGACCAAAAAAACAGCATATTTCACGATTTTTTTCCGGCGAAAATATAAAAGATACGAGGATCGGGTTTGTCGCAAATGAAAGTACATATTTTAAGTGCATTTCCTGATTTTTGATTTTTATTAATGATGGAAACCCCTTTCCCTACAGCCCCTCGCCCTAGGCCCTGCTTGTTATGTAGGGTTTTGCGGTACCAGCGGAATCTCCGAGCTGGTTTATCTGAAGACAAAAAATAAAAAAAGGTCTTGAAGTTTTATTTTCTAGTCCCTGACGGATGGGATTTCCGAAATTTTGATTTCTAATAAAATGACGGACTTCCAAACTTGTGACATCGATTTTTAGCCAAAATTTTCATTTTGTTTCTTAAAAAACAAATAGAAATAATTAAAAAATTGCAAAAAACATCCGTCAGGGACTACACTGAGAAAAAAATTTATTAAACACAAAAAAATACATTTCTTTGAATGTGGTTGATTTAATTCTAAGAAATATTTATTATGATTAAAAAGATGGTTTTAAATTCAAAGACATATTTTTTAAAATACATAAAGTGATTTATTAAATCAAGCACTTTTGTTATTCAAAAAAAGATTTATTTGATTTAATAGGTTGTAACATAGAAACTAATAAGTGATTTGTTTAAAAGAAAAAAGTGCATTTTTTTTAATGTAAAAATTGTATTTAAAATAATATTTGTTTCTTTAAAAAATAAGCAAAATACAAAAAAAACTATTTTGTAAATTGGAACAAATTATTTATTTATTAAAAGTATTTATTTGTTTATTTAAAATAAAAAACTTTGTTAAATAAAAACTGCACTTTTTTAAATAAACGTAATAAGCGTTTTCACCGCTAGGTGGCTGCTAAACTCGTAAGTCAAATTCGATCAGAGACCGTATATAAGGCCCCACGGCGAAAGCGTCTATCACTCGCAGTTGTACACATCTCCATCACACCGGTCACTCGAGTGATGGAGATATAACAATTATTTATTATTTATTTATATATGTAGCAGTCAACCGACTACCACATATATCACATGAGTTTATTTAACGTAAAGAAAGATGTATTGTAATAAAGAACGTGTGTAATTGTTTGTTGTAGAAAAATATTTTCTTACTTCAAATAGGTACTTCAAATTTTGTTTTATATTACGAAATATTTACTTTTCTTAATATTTCCTTTTGTTACGTTAAAGATTTATTTATTTACATTAAATTATTATTTTTTTTTTTGTTAAAAAAATTAATTTTTTGTATATAATATTTTCACAAAATACTTGTTTGACTTAAAAGCAATATTTATTTAAGTTGAGTAAATAATTCCTTTATTTTAGGTATCCTTTCTTCAAGTTTAATAATAAAAATTTTACGTGAATTAAATATTTCTTTACTTTTAACATTTGTTTTTTTGATTGTAATTGCTGAGTTTCTTTTTTAAATATTTATTTTTTTCCAAATAAAAATCATTTTTTTAGAATAATAGAATTTATTAACTTCCTTTAAATAAATATTTAGTTAGGAGTATTCAAGGAAATAACTTTTTTGTCTCAAACACAATTTTTTTAATCTTAATAAATTTTTTTCTCAGTGTAGAAAATATCATAAACTTTAAGGGGTTATATCCACTTAGGAGGCAAAAAAACAGCGATTTTTTAAGAATTTATCCTGGAAAGGCATTTTAATTTATAAACACAAAATTTTACACACTTATTGTAGTCACTTTTAAGTATAATTTCAAATTTTTTTGTTTAAAAATAATGATGTTTACGGCCGCTATAGCCGACGTCCGGGAGCATCTCGGTGTCTTGCGGTGACCACTCTATCTCTGGACTGAATCATCTGAAATCAAAAAACCAAAAAGATTTCGTTAATATAATATATTATCTAGTATTTGATCGAAGGAATAAGCAAAATATTAATTTTAACAAAAATGGTGGCTTCTTAAACAAACAAAATTTACAGCAAAAATCGAAATTTTTGTTTTAGAAGCCGCCATTTTTTTAAAAATTAATATTTTGCTTATTCCTTCGATCAAATACTAGATAATATATTATATTAACGAAATCTTTTTGGTTTTTTGATTTCAGATGATTCAGTCCAGAGATAGAGTGGTCACCGCAAGACACGTTTTTTTTAGAGATGCTCCCGGACGTCGGCTATAGCGGCCGTAAACATCATTATTTTTAAACAAAAAAATTTGAAATTATACTTAAAAGTGACTACAATAAGTGTGTAAAATTTTGTGTTTATAAATTAAAATGCCTTTCCAGGATAAATTCTTAAAAAATCGCTTTTTTTTTGCCTCCTAAGTGGATATAACCCCTTAAGACCTTTTTTTATTTTTTGTCTTCAGATGAACCAGCTCGGAGATTCCGCCGGTACCGCAAAAACATGCAGGGTTTAGAGTGAGGGGCTGTAGAGGAAGTACCTTCCATCGCAAATAAAAAACAAAAATCAGAAAATGCACTCTAAAACACGTACTTTCATTTGCGACAAACCCGATCTTCATATCTTTTATACTTTTGCCGGAAAAAAATCATGAAATATGCTTTTTTTTTTATCCGAGAAAGGTATATGCCCCCTTAATCGAGTAATACAAAGATGATTATTCAGATTACTTGATTAATCGAGTAATCAAAAAATAGCTTTTCTCAATTAATAATTAACTAAGTAATCGGTTATCATAATTTTATTATTTAGAGTTAGAGGCGAGCAACCAAATCGCAAGTTGCATATTCTGACAGGGCACGGTCCATAGAATATTTTAATACCAAAAAGAGCCGAGCAACAAATTCTTTTACTTAGTTTATAATCATTGAAGTCGTAGATAACGGTCGACGGGGAGATATAATATAATTTGTTTATATGCAGTTAGTTTAT
Organism: Temnothorax unifasciatus; assembly: GCA_030770225.1. NCBI lineage: Eukaryota > Metazoa > Arthropoda > Insecta > Hymenoptera > Formicidae > Temnothorax > Temnothorax unifasciatus. The sequence continues at coordinate 132,771 of JASTWK010000345.1, forward strand.
TGATTAATCGAGCAATTGATTAATCAAGTAATTAGAATTGATTAATCCAGTAACCAAAAATCTTTAATCTGATTACTTGATTGATATCTAGAAAAAGCATTCAACGCGTAACAGAACGCGAAGCGCGTCGCGTGTCGCTTTCGTGGCTGAATAATAGGAGGAAAGGAGAAGAAACATAATACGTCTGCTCGTCTCTAAAGACCCGAAGCAGAGCCGAGCGTGGAGCGCACACGGACACGGCGCGGGCTTGTAGTGGTGCTCCCCCACTCCAACAGCACCGTGGTGCTGGGCTTCAAAACTGCCATCACTGCTTTCGTCCTTAAAAAAGTCGACTTTTCTGCCAGTCAGTTTCGGTAGAAGTCGACTTCAAGTCGACTTAAAGTCGACTTTTTGCTCTTAGGGAATAAAATATCGTCTAAAAAGAATTATTTTTTAATTTATGTTTTTACATAAACGCGTCATAACCCCCTTTTCCCGTATCATGTGCACAGGGCGGACGAAAATCTTGCGTGATGCGTCTTGATCTTGCATCTGTTTCTATGACGGACGCCTATCCCGCATCACGCATGACGCATCATGTGACCGCGGCCAGGAGCGGTCACATGATGCGTCATGCGTGATGCGGGATAGGCGTCCGTTATAGCAACAACCAATCAGAGCTATCCCGCATAACGCATCCCGCTTGATTTTCGTCCGCCCTGTGCACATGGTACGGAATTTAGCCAAAAATTCGGCTACAGAATTTAAAAATATTTTTTCAAGTTGTAAATTGTACCCAAGGAGAACAGAAAGTCAAGAAATAGTCACAATGACGTCAAAATGACGTCAAAATATAATCATTTTAGGAAAGTCAAGGTGACATCATTTCATATATCCAAGAGGATAATAATGTGACTTTTTCGTGACGGCGTCGTGACCTTTCAGTGACTTTTATCAATTCAGTGCAAAAGGCTTTGGTCCATTCTGAACCCTCTTTTATCGACAAAAGTGCATTAAATATGGCTTCTCAGGTGATCTCCAAGTCACTTGTAGAGGCACTTTTATCGATAAAAGTGAGTTCATAATGCACCTTTGTATTACAGGCAATTGCATAGGCTGCATATGCATAGCATAATACCGCTAAACCAAAGAGTAAAGCAGGGAACACAGACTTTTGCATAACACATAATACGTAAGCATAAGAAAACTGATTGGTCTATTTCCTTATGCACATGTGTATGGACCAATCAATTTTCTTATGCTTACGCATTATGCGTTTTGCAGAAGTGTGTGCGCCCCGCTTAAAGCGGGGAGCACACACTTCTGCACAACGCATAATGCGTAAGCATAAGAAAATTGATTGGTTTATTTCCTTATGCACATGTGTATGGACCAATCAATTTTCTCATGCTTACGCATTATGCGTTGTGCAGAAGTGTGTGCTCCCCGCTTAAGACGCCATATTGATTTACATAAGATGCTTATTGGTCCAGCGGTCTCATGCTTTGCATATGCAGCCTATGCAATTTCATGTGCGATGGGCTTAATACTTTTCTATAAAGATTTAATAAATTAATTAGTAAATTATTATTTCAAAAATGCAGTTTTTATTTAATTTAGAAATGTGTGAGATTAATAATATATTTTTATATAATATATAGTCAAAACCTATGTCTTAAATTTAGAACGTATCAAAAAAGTTACTACATTAGCAAAAAATAAACATATTTCACAAGAATATTTCATATAATATCCACTTTAAGGGGTAATATCACTTTGTGTTCACTAAAAGTAGGGTCATTTTTCTGAATTTATTATAAAAAAATGAAAAGATTTATTAATATTCGGGTTTTTACATATAAAAGTACAAGTCGTAAGGTACATAAAAAAATTTTTCACAATTTTATAATATCATAAAAATATTAACCCTTAAATGCCACACCTCTCAAGAATCTCGTAAATGACACATGGGGTCTAAAAGACCCCAGCATGAAAAATGTCTCCTTACTTATTGATTTTTTGATATTTAGTTATGAAAATTATTTTCAATGTTGTTCAAGGCTTAGAAAAGAGAATAAAATGCTTATATTGTTAAAATTTCAATTTCAACATAGTATAAAAAATTAAGATCGCCAACAGTTAAAATATTGGCTCCAAAATAAAAAAAAATAAAAAGTAATAAATAAATAAATATGAGCTCCATTTTTGGCGGAAACATTTGAAAATATATCATTGTAAAGGGTCTGGGGTCCGCTGGACCCCGGGTGGCATTTAAGGGTTAATTGAGTGAATATACATTTCTTAAGAAACTAAGAGCCTTAATTTAATCTAAACATTTATCATAAGTGATTTAATACTGCTTTCAAGAAATAAACTCACCGGTTTCATGATAATATCCACTCGAATCTACTGCAATCACGATGATGCAGTTCTTTTCTTCACTTCGAATGTCCTCAGAATATTTTAAATTGCAATACCCAACGTCTATAACATAACCTCGTGACAAATATTTTCATGTGACTAAAGCTGGATTCAGACAGGACGCGTCAAGCGTCAAGCAGCGAGCAGCAACCCAATCAGCGAGGTGATATCAGCAGTGGCGTAGAAAATATCGCTTCGCTGATTGGTTGCTGCTCGCTGCTTGACGTTTGACGCGTCCTGTCTGAATCCAGCTTAAGGCTGCATTCCGAAATTTACTGCCAGTACTGAAACGTGAACTGTAGTACATAACCTATAGAACAGTCATAACTTTTCGGAATAAATATCTACTTACTATGAATAGCAAACAAAAGTTTTGTCCTTGAAACAATATTTTAATTTTTCCCAGGACGAAATTGTAACTTCGATACACTGTATATAGGACACAATTAACGTACGTGAACTGCGCGCAGAGCTGCGTTATAATGACCCACGTGGACTGGCCGTGCCGCACTGCCGCTGTGCTGGAGTGAGAGAGATACAAGAACGCAAAGAGCTGCGCAAAAATAGTGCGCACACGCTGCAAAATGGTTCGGCATCACGAAAAGTCATATTCTTATCATGATGGAGTCATTTTTATTAAAAAAAAGATTTTATGTGCGTATACTATAAAGTTTAAGTATGTACTAATGTGTAATTATGAATATTGGAAACAATCTAAGTGTAAATTATTGCAAAACATTTAAAATAACATATTAAATTTCAAAATCATAATTTAATCAATTTTTCGTCATGATCAAAAAATGACTGTTTGCAATCATTTTTTCGTCATTTTGACGTCATTTTGACTTTTTCTTGACTTTCTGTTCTCCTTGGGTATTGACGAAGTTTTTAATAATGTAAAGATAAAGGTAAAATTAATATTGAAGAGTATTATACATTTCGCAAATCAATAAAATATCGTCTAAAAAGAATTATTTTTTAATTTATGTTTTTACACAAACGCGTCATAACCCCCTTTTCCCGTATCATGTGCACAGGGCGGACGAAAATCGTGATGCGTCTTGGACGCCTATCCCGCATCACGCATGACGCCCCTGGTAACCATCTCTGATAGAAAACGATAAAAAAATTTCTTATCGTTTTTAATACGGTTAGTGAATCGTTTATTTACGGTACTCTATCAGAAACTCACGTTACAAAATACTTAGGATCCTATCGTAAATGTCTTATCAGCTATACATCAGTTTTTATCGTTTTTAATACGGTTAGTGAATCGTTTATTTATAGTACTCTATCAGAAACTCACGTTACAAAATACTTAGGATCCTATCGTAAATGTCTTATCAGCTGCACATCAGTTTCTATCGTTTTTAATATGGTTAATGAATTGTTTGAATCGGTTTTAGTCAATCCATTTCAATCGTTACGAATCGTGAATTAAGGAAACAGATTCATATCGATTCATTTCTTTCAATCGGTTTTTATCGTTTTGAAGAATGCCGGGACAACTAGCGCCAGGAGTCGGAGGCAGCCGGGCTCGGTTTTCGGTGCCCGGGGCGGCTACCGCCAGGAGGTCCTTATATGAAGAGATCCCTCCAGTTACGATACTGGATTTCTCTGCTTTTTGCTTCGCAGGCGGTCTGCTTATATATTATGACTAGATGTATTTTAAATACGAGAAGCGTTTTTCATCATGCGCGGTTTAGCGGCATTGTCGCGAACTAATCGCCGATTTGGTTGATGCGGATTCAATTTATATCATTGATATACGATAGAAAACGAACCGATTTGCTGCTGTAAAGAAGTAGTCCGGGAGTCAGGGGATTAGATATTGAAGTTCACGGCGCAAAGCTGGAACTTTTTTTAATCGATTCTTATGATATCCCGTAATAAGTGTATAAAGTCTCTAGAATCAACTCGGCCCGCTTCGCCTTTTTTTATTGCAAAATATATATTAAAAAACGCGTTTCTGTATAGTTTTCTTTAAATAACTCCTTCTGTGTTGGTCAAACGACAAAACTTGAAGAGAGGAAAATTGTTCGGAAGGAAATTTCCTATAAGAATAAGCCTTAAAAAATTTTTTTTAAATTGCAAAATTGCAAAAAATACGCAAGAAAAGGGCCATTTTTACAGGTTCCCGAAAACTGGGTTAAAAATTATCATATTTAAGCGGACATTCACTCAATGATACCTTTCAGTATGCTGACAAGTGTGCACAAGGCTCGCCTCCAATTTTTATATGGCTGCCTATTAACAAATTATTTATGCAAATCGGGCGCTTGGCTCTCACGTCTGAACGGGTGAACTTATTTTGATGCGCTTTATCGGAAATGAAAGGTAACGATGTCTAGTTTATAAATTTAAAATAACAATTTTTTTTTCTAAAATTTGACTATTATTTAAAACAATTTAAATTTCGCATATTAAATATCGGCGTTGTTTATTGGCGTAGAGTAATGCAAATAACACCATTGGTTTGCGTTTAAAAAATTATGAATTTAAAAAAAAAAACGTCCCGATACGACCAATAGAAGCCGAGATAATTGACTTTTACATAATTGATGATTACAGCTAAACTATTTTATATTTTTACTTGAAATTTAATGTGAAGGTACTGGAGTGAGTGCTTTAACGGTGGCATTTTTTTCGCTGCAATTCGACTGCCAGGTTCGGCGAAAAAAAATGTCGAATACAGCGGTTTTAGAGCGAGAGCGCTGGAGCGGACGCAGCGGCGCGTGGCGGCTCGACTGCGGTGGCTCGCAGGCGCGCGAGTCACCGCTGCGTCCGCCAAACTCGCTTAATTAACAATTACTTTTCTCTGCAACAAAAGCACGTATCCAAACGATTTTTTTTTAAATCTGCTTGAAATTTTCCGAATTTTATGATTATCACATTATGAATGTCATATTCTCAGTATTAACGGAGATAAACAAGATATATTAGGAAAAATACGTATTAATTAATAACAAATTATTTTTGTGATATTTTATACTGTATACAGTATAACATTTTATGGTTGCTTATTAACAAATTATTTATGCAAATCGGGCGCTTGGCTTTCACGTCTGAACGGGTCAACTTATTTTGATGCACTTTATCGGAAATGAAAGGTAACGTCAATAAACAACGCCGATATTTAATATGCAAAATTTAAATTGTTTTAAATAATAGTCAAATTTTAGAAAAAAAAAATTTTATTTTAAATTTATAAACTAGACATCGTTTTTTTTCTAAAAAAAACGTGTCTTGCGGTGACCACTCTATCTCTGGACTGAATCATCTGAAATAAAAAAACCAAAAAGATTTCGTTAATATAATATATTATCTAGTATTTGATCGAAGGAATAAGCAAAATATTAATTTTTAAAAAAATGGCGGCTTCTAAAACAAAAATTTCGATTTTTGCTGTAAATTTTGTTTGTTTAAGAAGCCACCATTTTTGTTAAAATTAATATTTTGCTTATTCCTTCGATCAAATACTAGATAATATATTATATTAACGAAATCTTTTTGGTTTTTTGATTTCAGATGATTCAGTCCAGAGATAGAGTGGTCACCGCAAGACACCGAGATGCTCCCGGACGTCGGCTATAGCGGCCGTAAACATCATTATTTTTAAACAAAAAAATTTGAAATTATACTTAAAAGTGACTACAATAAGTGTGTAAAATTTTGTGTTTATAAATTAAAATGCCTTTCCAGGATAAATTCTTAAAAAATCGCTGTTTTTTTGCCTCCTAAGTGGATATAACCCCTTAAAGTTTATGATATTTTCTACACTGAGAAAAAAATTTATTAAGATTAAAAAAATTGTGTTTGAGACAAAAAAGTTATTTCCTTGAATACTCCTAACTAAATATTTATTTAAAGGAAGTTAATAAATTCTATTATTCTAAAAAAATGATTTTTATTTGGAAAAAAATAAATATTTAAAAAAGAAACTCAGCAATTACAATCAAAAAAACAAATGTTAAAAGTAAAGAAATATTTAATTCACGTAAAATTTTTATTATTAAACTTGAAGAAAGGATACCTAAAATAAAGGAATTATTTACTCAACTTAAATAAATATTGCTTTTAAGTCAAACAAGTATTTTGTGAAAATATTATATACAAAAAATTAATTTTTTTAACACAAAAAAAAATAATAATTTAATGTAAATAAATAAATCTTTAACGTAACAAAAGGAAATATTAAGAAAAGTAAATATTTCGTAATATAAAACAAAATTTGAAGTACCTATTTGAAGTAAGAAAATATTTTTCTACAACAAACAATTACACACGTTCTTTATTACAATACATCTTTCTTTACGTTAAATAAACTCATGTGATATATGTGGTAGTCGGTTGACTGCTACATATATAAATAAATAATAAATAATTGTTATATCTCCATCACTCGAGTGACCGGTGTGATGGAGATGTGTACAACTGCGAGTGATAGACGCTTTCGCCGTGGGGCCTTATATACGGTCTCTGATCGAATTTGACTTACGAGTTTAGCAGCCACCTAGCGGTGAAAACGCTTATTACGTTTATTTAAAAAAGTGCAGTTTTTATTTAACAAAGTTTTTTATTTTAAATAAACAAATAAATACTTTTAATAAATAAATAATTTGTTCCAATTTACAAAATAGTTTTTTTGTATTTTGCTTATTTTTTAAAGAAACAAATATTATTTTAAATACAATTTTTACATTAAAAAAAATGCACTTTTTTCTCTTAAACAAATCACTTATTAGTTTCTATGTTACAACCTATTAAATCAAATAAATCTTTTTTTGAATAACAAAAGTGCTTGATTTAATAAATCACTTTATGTATTTTAAAAAATATGTCTTTGAATTTAAAACCATCTTTTTAATCATAATAAATATTTCTTAGAATTAAATCAACCACATTCAAAGAAATGTATTTTTTTGTGTTTAATAAATTTTTTTCTCAGTGTAGTCCCTGACGGATGTTTTTTGCAATTTTTTAATTATTTCTATTTGTTTTTTAAGAAACAAAATGAAAATTTTGGCTAAAAATCGATGTCACAAGTTTGGAAGTCCGTCATTTTATTAGAAATCAAAATTTCGGAAATCCCATCCGTCAGGGACTAGAAAATAAAACTTCAAGACCTTTTTTTATTTTTTGTCTTCAGATAAACCAGCTCGGAGATTCCGCTGGTACCGCAAAACCCTACATAACAAGCAGGGCCTAGGGCGAGGGGCTGTAGGGAAAGGGGTTTCCATCATTAATAAAAATCAAAAATCAGGAAATGCACTTAAAATATGTACTTTCATTTGCGACAAACCCGATCCTCGTATCTTTTATATTTTCGCCGGAAAAAAATCGTGAAATATGCTGTTTTTTTGGTCCGAGAAAGGTAGGGTCGGTGCACCATTTGTAGCCACTGCTTCATTTGTGGCCACTTCGACGAATCTTTCGAATTATTTAGTAAACAATTCATGTTCGCGCTACGTGAATTGAAGGATTTTGTTTATACGGTATTTGTGTTGGTCAAGCTACCCGCCGATACAGAGTAGAGAACTTGTTTTATGACAAAACTACGGTTTATAACCGAGGTGTATGAACTGTTGCATTTTCTTGTGGAAAACGTTAAGAATACGAGATAAGTTAAACGTTATAATAATTGTGTAAAAGACATAATTGTGAGTAATGTTTGTGTAATTGGCTTGCGGAAAGTCTAAAAATTGACCTCGAAATGCATAACCACGTATTTGACTTCTATTTAAAAAATAATAATGGGTGTCAAAAACTAGATCATGTATTAATATAATTCTCCATTTTTGGCCATGGGATGGCCATAACTGGCTATTGCAGTGTTCTAGTTGTGGCCAAATCATCCAGTGTATCGTTAATATTCGTGTAGGTATACCTAATGCCTATACGACGTACGTATAAGTATTTGAAATACTTATACACCAATGTTATATATTGACTGAGGTTGTTGTATATCATGTCTGGAGGACAAATTAAGTAAAAATTAAATATGCCACATATTATATTTTTATTGTTTATAATTTGCAACTAAAATATCCATGAACCGCATGAGAATTGTACAAACAATGATTTAACTAATAATGTTTAGGAAATTTGTACAACGCAAATATCAGTAATCTCAAACAGCAGAGAAGAAACTTTGAAAAACATTTTAGTTTATCCTGAAGTAAAAAAGTCATCAAAAAAGAAAAATATAAATAAGATACAATTACCTTAAGTGATTACAAGTGATGGCTGGTTACAGTTTAAAAAGCAAGAAGAGGATAAAAAGCGATTATTGCTAGAGACAGTTAAAGACAAAAAAAAACAGCTAATTAGCGATAAAACGAGAAGAAAATTTAAGAATAAAAGCAGAAAAAAAGAGAAAAGAGCAATAGAGAAAAAGAAAAAACAACAAGAGAAGGAAAGAAAGAAGGATGATTGCTAAAAAATTACAAATTGCTAATAAAACAAGAAAGTCTTAGAAGTAAAAACTCTAATACATGAATTATTTTAAACAATGTAATTTTTTGATATTTTTATTTTACAATTTTATTTGGTATTTTATTTTATTATTTTATTTTTTATTTTATTTTACAATTTTTATCTGATTTACAATTCTAATTAAAAGAAGTTAAGTTACTATTGATGACGTATAAACCTTCATAAAATACATAAATTTTTTAAATTCTCGATATTAGTTGATAAAAGTTATGTATGATATGCTATATATATGTATATATATATAATATTTTATTAAAAATAAATATTAACAGTAAAAATAAATCATAATTTTTATTATATATACCTATTTATTAATTGTTTAATTAGAAATTAACCTTATAGCGAATTCAGGCACTTGCGTTAGTGCACACTGAGTGCGCACTAAAGCTTGTTCTTAATTAATTATTATATTTACAGATCATCTTAAATACTTCTTAGTCTATAAAATGATTTGTACAGCATCTATATAGATATTACAGATTGTTTTATTGGCTAAAAAGTTTTTAAATGTGTATTTAAGCGACTTTAAATATAAGAATAGATTATAAACAAGCCTCAGAGTGCGCACTCCGTGTGCAAGCGCCCGAATTCGCTATTAGTTTTATTATGTGGCCAAAACTAGTACTTATTGTGGTGAAAACTGGTGTTTTGGTGGCCAAAAACGATGAAATCGGAACTTATGATATTATTTTTATTTTTGAAACATTTATTTAAGTTTATTTGTTTGCTGATCTTAAGTTTCTTATCTAAAAGATTCTTAAGAATATATTAAAGTAGTTAAAAGCGTTACATAACAAAAAGAATTTAATTAAAACGCATTTATTCCGTCAAAAATCCTTAAAGTGGCCACAGATGGTGCACTGACCCTATGTGCCCCCTTAATCAAGTAATCGGAATAAGAATTTTTTGATTACACGATCAATCAAATAATCAGAATAAAAATTTTTGGTTACTGGATTAATCAATTCTGATTAATTGATTAATCAATTGCTCGATTAATCAATAAACAGTGTAAAATATTCATCAACATTAAAACGGAACGATTAAATAAGATTAAATTAATAAAATTTAAAAGAGGAGCTTTATTAGACATAAAGATAACATTAAGTCAACCATTTTCATTGTTACAAGTGGTCTTCCACACTACCTATGAGGTGCCACTAATAGTGCGTTAGGTTTTTAACGTGGACCTTCGCCTGTAGCCCTATTATACCACATTTTTTTATATATGTACATATATATAGATATAATTTTTTTATTTCCTATATCTATTTTTCATAGATGTGATGTCCAACACGGAGTGTCCGACAATGTTTTAACACATCTACTATTATTAATAGATGTGATGTCCAACACATAGTGTCCGACAATTTTCATATTGATGTCCAACATATAGAGTGTCCGACAATTTTTATATTGATGTCCAACACATAAAGTGTCCGACAATGTTTATATTGATGTCCAACACATAGAGTGTCCGACAATGTTTTAACACATCTATTATTATTCATAGATGTGATGTCCAACACCCCACGCAGTGTGTCCGACAACTTTGTAATACATTTTAAATGTACAAACATGATAAATACATTTTGATACATCATCATGTTTGTAATAAAAATAATACTGCCCATAAAACATTTATTTTAAAAATTACTTACATATTAGATGTGGAAGGAGTAGCAGCTTCATCAATATCTGCAGCATGTAGTCTTAAATGACTTTTTGCTTTTGGGACATGCAGAATATAACGTTCTGTTTTCATTAGAGATAAATGCTTTTCAGTAATTTGCATGGTTAAAGCAGTTTCTTTCTAGCTTTTAATGCTGACTTTACCACACAAGAAGCATTGACATTTATATACGAAAGTTTATTTCGTTTTTTTGTTTTTATATCGGGTAAAAGGAGAAGATTCTTTCTGAGTCGGCATTTGAATTTGGTAACGATCTAATAGCATTTAAAAGGGATTTCAAATTGGAATATTGACGACGTTGGAAAATTTGTTTCCACATATCATCAAAATCTAATATTACAAGAATATCTTTTTCGACTTCTGTAAAATCTTGAGGTAAAGCTAACCATTCTTTTTTAATTCGTTGTCGTCAAATCCGCTGATGGTTTGAGCGATAAAAGAAACATCATTAAATGAAGTTTCTCTATTATTATCGCGTAAAGCTGTACCTGATTCAAAAACTTTTAATTTTGATAAAAATTTATCATTTACTGGTAATCTTTTGTAAATTTCTTGAGCAGCAGTAACGTAAAATTGCAAACAATTCTCTCGAACATTTGCTACTACATCTACGTGCTCTTGTATACTCAACTCATTGAGAAATTTTTCGGTTTCGGTTCCTAAATGTATTTCGTTTAACGATTTTTGATTTTTCTTATTTGAAAAATCAAAATTATTATTTAAATTTTGTAAAAATTTTGGTTTTATAAAATGTTTACTAATTATAATTAAAAATTCAAGTGATTTTGGTTGCACTAATTGAATTCTTGTTTCCAAAGCTTGGAAAAATGCATTAAAACTATTAAAAAAATTTAAAACATATTTTAAAAATAATAAATATGCCTTTACATCAGGATTTTGCATTATGGATAATAAATCTTCTCCAGTCTGTGTTTTTTCATTCGTTACTATTTCTCTCAAAAATAATTCAATAGTGTTCCAAGATTCAAGAAGTCTTTGAATACACGAATGGCGAGAAAGCCATCGTGTTTCGGCCAATTTTAGAATTTTGCGGTTTGTTTGAGAAAAACATTCGGTAAATTCTTGAAAAATAGCAAATCGCTTCGGGCTACTGTTAATATATTTTGCTATTTTTTTCACAAATTCCTCGCAATAGTTTGGAATCTTAGCACATGCAGCATGTGCAATTAATGCAGCTGAATGGCACGGACATGAAAATATGAATACATTGTTATTCATTTCCCGAAGCTTTGTGCTAAATGATGACTTTTTGCCTGTCATGACGGATGCATTGTCGCATGACAAAGCAATAATATTTAAAATGGAATTTTTAATTTCCACATTTCATTTTTAAAAGCTTTAAATAATTTATCCGCGCTACTATCTTTTGCATCAATGTCAATCAATTTGACTAATTGCGAGCGAATATCTAATGTTTCAGGATTAGCAAACCGCACGAGAAACGTCATCCATTTCTGATTAGCAATGTCTAACGTTTCATCAATAAAAATAGTAAACTTACTATTTTGAATTATTTTTGCTAAAAGATCTGTTTCGACTGGAGCCAACACGTTCGAAATAATTTGTTGACATTTAGCCCGACTCATAGTTATACTTCGCAATATTTCAGAACCTTCTCCTATTAGTTGAAAGAACGCGAGAATGTCTGTTACGTTTTTATACGGAATATTTTTTTCTACTATAAGGGCAGCGTATCGAATTTCTGCTACTTTCTTTCGTTCATCAAATGATAGAAGAAATTTATCGGCTGCCAACTTTTGGTCCGATTCTTTTCTTTCTATACTTTTTTGTGTAGCAATTGTTAAATGTGCAGCGGATTTTGCGTGACGATCAATATTTGACAAATTAGCTGTTATTAATTTATCACAAAATGAGCAAAAACACATTTTTTCATTGTCTGATGATTCGCGTAACCATGGTTGAAATTGCTCAATATCTAACCATTGTTTTCGAAATTTTCTTGGGTTAGAAATATTTTTTTCTACATTTACATTGTCACTTATTTCATCAGATGTACTTTTTACATTATTCTTGTGACACGCAGAATCCGCATGTCTTGAAATGCGCGTGTTGCAAGAAAAATCTTTATTACATATAGTACAATGAAACAAATTATCATTAGACGGAACTTTCCGTATCCAAGACTTATATTGATCATCATCAAGCCAAGCTTCTACGGAAGCTTCGCTTACACTTTTTTGTTAATGGCTCGCACATTTCAATTATATTTATTTTCTTGAAATATTAAAATATATATATATTTCAAGACCAAAAGATAATAAAATATATAGATATAAGAAACTCACAATCTGCTTCAACTTGACTTCCCTTAACTTTATTCACGGTAAGGCAAGGAAAATGTTCTTAGCTGACGAAAATTATATACACCTTCGTCTACAGATGCGGCTCACTGAGTGATTTAACTTCGAGGATATAATAGCTGAGGCTGAGAATCCGCGATCGTCTCGTGTTTTTCAAATGTTTTGAGTGAGAAAGACGAGAAGGACGCGCGATCGGCGCGATACGTATCTGTATCGCGCATCCTTTTTGTCTTTCTCACTCCAAACATTTGAAAAACACGAAACGATACATATATATATATATATATATATATATATATATATATATATACGCGGTCGGTTGTGTTTCCATCTTATTGAGTTTATGTTCGACCACGAAAGCGGACGCTATGCAGACCGATTCGTCTCGTAAGTAATACATCAAATTATTTTTCTTTCTTTATTAAGAAAGTTTAAAGGAGTTAAGGAGTCAAAACCGGTTGTCCGTGCTAACAAATATGTTTCAAAGATATAAATAAATTTATATAAATGTTTTTAGCTATTATTACACCTTTTTCAGTGTAAATAATATCGCAAATTCTACTCTAAAGTCATCATAATCACATTTATTTAAAACATATTCTAGACTTGTCAAGAGTATATCTTACATTATATTATAAAAATATTCTTTGCTGAAGGAAATTGTTACTTAAACAAAATAAAATAAGTGATTGCTTTTCACGTCTGTAGAATAATATTTATATGTGAGATCCGTGTAAAAATGTTCCGTAAAAGAGTATATTTGATAAATTTAAAACTTTTGCTTCCTCATAGAGGAAGCTTTGTTTTCATGAAAAAAAATTTTTTAAGGTATCTTTGGCAAAGTGTTTAGAAGGTTTTAAAACGTCGAAAAATCACTTTTGTTTAAAATGCCCGTGTGTGTGTGTGTGTGTGTGTGTGTGTGTGTGTGTGTGGTGTGTGTGGTGTGTGTGTGTGTGTGTGTGTGTGTGTGTGTGTGTGTGTGTGTGTGTGTGTGTGTGTGTGTGTGTGTGTGTGTGTGTGTGTGTGTGTGTGTACCAAATTTATCGAAATTTTTATAACTCCAGAACTAATCAACCAAATCTTAACGAATTATATATGAAATAGGGGTAGAAAAACTGAAGAATATAATAAAATTAATAAAAATTGATAATAATCAAGGGCTTCTTTTTTTAAATTTAAAATTAGCAATTTGTGCAACGTTTATACTTTTTTATTTATAACTTTTGAAGCATATTTATTATTGTGGACAATCGGCTTTTACTCTTTAGCCTTTTTAAATCTTAAGTAATATTTATCATTAGAGTTTTATTGTTATTCAATTTTTTTTTGTTATTTCAATAGAAACTTCTAAGAAGAACGTGCCAACGGTCCCACAAGAAATCCAGCGAAAGCTGGATTTCTTGTGTGAGCACCAGCAGCAGCAGCAGCAGCAGCAGCAGCAGCAACAGCAACAGCAACAGCAACAACAGCCGCTGCCCCAGCAGCAGCAGCAGCTGGAGCAGCAACCACAGCCGCTACCCCAGCAGCAGCAGCAGCAGCAACAACCGTTGCGAAAAAGTACATTATTGAATTAATTATATATATTAATGAATATGTATATTAATGAAATTAATTATATATATATTTTTTTTAAGGAATGAGAAAAAGGGGAGCGGGCCAAAGTCGAGCCCGCTGGTACCGCCAGCGGAGCAGGCGGTCAGGGCGGCCGAGGCGGCGGTCGGGGCGGCCGAGGCGGCGGTCGGGGCGGCTGAGGCGGCGGGCGGGGCGGCCGAACCGGTTGGGGTGACCGGGCCCCGAAATATGGAACCTTTAATCTATATTTTTAAATAAAATGTGATGTAAAAAATATTTTAAACTTTTCACTTATTTGAAATACTGTATCCATTCCTAAGTTTTCCTTTCAATTAGCGAATTCGAATAATCACACTAGTACGCACTCAGTATAACTAAGCACAATAGCACAAAAAAATGAATTAAAAATTTCGGTTTTTAACATGTTTCTATATTTACGTTAAGAGGTTATACCTATATGTACATATATAAAAAAATGTGGTATAATAGGGCTACAGGCGAAGGTCCACGTTAAAAACCTAACGCACTATTAGTGGCGCCTCATAGGTAGTGTGGAAGACCACTTGTAACAATGAAAATGGTTAACTTAATGTTATCTTTATGTCTAATAAAGCTCCTCTTTTAAATTTTATTAATTTAATCTTATTTAATTGTTCTGTTTTAATGTCGATGAATATTTTACACTGTTTATTGATTAATTGAGCAATTGATTAATCAATTAATCAGAATTGATTAATCCAGTAACCAAAAATTTTTATTCTGATTATTTGATTGATCGTGTAATCAAAAAATTCTTATTCCGATTACTTGATTAATCGAGTAATACAAAGATGATTATTCAGATTACTTGATTAATCGAGTAATCAAAAAATAGCTTTTCTCAATTAATAATTAACTAAGTAATCGGTTATCATAATTTTATTATTTAGAGTTAGAGGCGAGCAACAAAATCGCAAGTTGCATATTCTGACAGGGCACGGTCCATAGAATATTTTAATATCAAAAAGAGCCGAGCAACAAATTCTTTTACTTAGTTTATAATCATCGAAGTCGTAGATAACGGTCGACGGGGAGATATAATATAATTTGTTTATATGCAGTTAGTTTATTGATTAATCGAGCAATTGATTAATCAAGTAATTAGAATTGATTAATCCAGTAACCAAAAATCTTTAATCTGATTACTTGATTGATATCTAGAAAAAGCATTCAACGCGTAACAGAACGCGAAGCGCGTCGCGTGTCGCTTTCGTGGCTGAATAGGAGGAAAGGAGAAGTAACATAATACGTCTGCTCGTCTCTAAAAACCCGAAGCAGAGCCGAGCGCGGAGCGCACACGGACACGGCGCGGGCTTGTAGTGGTGCTCCCCCACTCCAACAGCACCGTGGTGCTGGGCTTCAAAACTGCCATCACTGCGCCCACGTTCGATGTTCGCGCGGAGGTTAGCGATCGCGCGGAAGGTAGGCGTGCAGTTGCGCGCGTCTGACGTTCACGGGGCGGTAAGCGTCCGGTTGAGCCCGCCGCCTGAGTTCGTCGTCCCAGATTATTTGCATCCGCCCGATTCCGTTTAAGATGCGCGAAAGCGGATGGCGCGTGGGTGGATGGCGCGTGGGTTCGGGAGCAGCGGGCCTCTCCCCCTGATCACTATCACTATCTTCTATAGCGTCTTCAAACTGTGGAGCATTGGCCCCCCCCCAAATTTCACTGTTTTTTATGTCTTTAATTGGAAAAGGTTCGCGCGGAGACATCACAAAAATAATCACAATCAACAAAAAAAAAAAAAATAGTCAGAAGCGCAACAAAGGCTAATTGCGTCACTAATCCATAAAAAAAATGTATTTTAAAGAAACACGTTTAAGCACGCTTCAGCTCACGGCCCCGGCGAGACTGAATTCAATGACAGAGAATGCAGAACGGAGAAGTCGCCAGAGAAAAATATAATGGCGGTGTATAAAACTGATAGTCGCTTCCAGCGAAAAGTAAGATAAAATACGTCTCGCGCTACAAAGGCGAGCGCCGACGTTCGCTAGAAGTCTGGCTGCTTGAATTTATAAAACAAATATCGCGTACCGTAACATAGAAGCGAGGCGCCGATGCTCCGGCGGACGTTGCAATGGAAAATGCGCGCGAAGAAAGTATAGCATGATTTATAATAAAAAAAAACAATCTATCTACGCAGTACGTAGGGTGCGTTCGGGGAGCTTGCTATCGCGTTACCAACGCTAACGCTATTAACTCCGTTCATGGAGCCATGATAGCGCTAGCGAATGCGAGCTCCATGAACAGCAGTAGCGTTCTAGCAGTAGCGTTTCGTAGACCTCTGCGCCGCCAAATTTAAAAAACTGAGTTAAGGGGGTCGTCTACTCAAGAGGCTGTACTTTTTTGGGAATTTTTTGTAAGAAATTATAAGAATACACTTTGTTGAAACTTTTACATCATATTTATTGATATTTGAAGAGTATTTAGAAATTTTTCCAAGTTGATATATGGCCAAGAATCCGCTGTAGAGTGCCCCGACGAAAAAAAAAGTTGTTGAACGGTACCCACGATTCCGGATCTCCAGTTTATTAAAAAAAAAATTTAAAAAAATCCTCTTAATCTGTGGATGTGTGGCTATCGTGTGAACTAGAACCAAATAAAAATATTGAAATTTCAATTTTTACCAACGTTTTATATATTTATAAAAATGAAACTTTTTTTCAAAACGTTGGCAAAAATTGAAATTTTAATATTTTTATTTGGTTCTAGTTCACACGATAGCCACACATCCACAGATTAAGAGGATTTAAAAAATTTTTTTTTTTAATGAACTGGAGATCCGGAATCGTGGGTACCGTTCAACAACTTTTTTTTTATCGGGGCACTCTACAGCGGATTCTTGGCCATATATTAACTTGGAAAAATTTCTAAATACTCTTCAAATATCAATAAATATGATGTAAAAGTTTCAACAAAGTGTATTCTTATAATTTCTTACAAAAAATTCCCAAAAAAGTACAGCCTCTTGAGTAGACGACCCCCTTAATAGATCCCTTACAGAAATTTAATACTGTAAGTGATTATTATTTGGCTAGTGATTAATGACTTATTTTGAGTATTAAAAGTACTGTTTTTAATGATTTTAATACTCAAAATAAGTAATTAATTACTAGCCAAATAATCACTTACGCTATTAAATTTCTATAAGGGATGCTATTGTATCAATTACTTTTTTAATATTTTCAGGGCAGAAGTTGAGAGTAGTATGTGTGTAAATGAATACGATTCATTTACACGTAGTAAAACAACTTAAAGAAACTATTTTACAATAGTATATTGTGTTACAAGTGCGGAAAGTTGGCTATTAGTTACGAGCGCGGGTAGGCGCACGAGCCGAAGTCTGTCAAGACCCCGCCATTGCTCGACGTGCCGGACGATACGCGCACATCAGACCGCACCGCCTCACCTGTGCGTTTGTCCACGGAGCTCACGCTGAAGGTGCAAACGCAGATGAACCGCATCGCGACGGTGCGCGCATTAAAACAGACATTGCCATCAACCGCCGATGAAACCTCGGTGGATGAAGTCCTCCAAATTTCCATCCAGCTCGAGGAGGTGCACAAGGCGTTCCTTAAAGAACACGCATACTTCGAGGTCTCATGGCCGGCAGCGTTCATCGGTCATGAGTATTTCGCAAAAAACGCCTTCGCCGTGGAGGCTCAAGAATGCATGGCGGCTCGTCGCGCTCTGGCAAAACTCAAGGGCGCATTGGCGGAGAGGATCGCTCCCAAGACAGCGGCTGAACCAGCGCAGCCCTCACAGTCTCAACAGCGACTTCCGGACATAAAGATCCCGTCGTTCGAGGGCCAGTACGAGGCATGGCCCACATATCGAGACCTTTTCAAGGCTGTCATTTATGACAGTCAACGGCTCACTGACGTGGAGAAACTCCACTATCTGCGGCTCTCATTAAAAGGTCCTCCTGCTCAGCTCATTTCCGGACTGCCTCTCACCGCCGACTCGCTCAAGCCATCATGGGAGATGCTCGTCGATCGTTACGAGAACAAGCGCCTGCTCATCCAAGCATACCTCGATCAGCTCTTTGCCAGCTCAACACCGGTGCAGAAGAACGCCGCAGCATTAGACAAGCTGCTCACTACCTTCAAGGAAGGAATAAAAGGCCTGCAGGCCTTAGGTGTCTCGCAAGATCTGGGCGACTGCATCCTGGTGTACCAACTATCCAGGCAGTTGGACCGCCAGACAAAGGAGCAGTGGGAGACTTCTCTCGGAGCCACTCGCGAATATCCGCGATTTGAGCAGCTCGAGCAGTTTTTAACATCGCGAGCACGAGCACTCGAGAGGATCGAGCCTACAGCCAGCTCAGGAAGCGCAGCCAGCTCAACATCCAGGCGCTCCTCGACCGCTCAGCATGCGGCAGCTCAACCGGCCCGTACTGCGACATCCGACAGCTCAACAGAGTACCCGTGTGATTGCTGTAATGGCACGCACTTCATCGTTGCATGCAGCAAATTCAGGGACCTCTCACCGGGCGATCGACAGAAATTACTAATTTCAAATTAGTCATCTCACGGAGGCTCTGTTTCAACTGCCTCGGCCGCCACAACGTCCGCTCATGCAAGAGCTCACGAGGGTGCAAGAAGTGCACCAAACGACATCACACGATGCTGCATGAGGCTCATCAGCCGAGCTCATCATCGAAGCCGATCATCAGCTCAGCTGCGCCCGCTCAATAAAAAGATGGTGCAATCGTCGCTCACTCCTTTTTGGCCCGCTCATCACACTCAACCTTATTAGCTACAGCCCTGGCTCAGCTAAGCTCATCTGTGACTACTCAGCGCGTACGGCTTCTCATCGATTCAGGTTCAGAACTCACCTTCGTTTCTGACTCACTTGTTCGTCAGCTCAACATTCCTCGACAGCATTCTGTTATTATCATTACTGGAATTGGTGGCGGAAGGTCAACTCAAACTCGAGGAATTGTATCACTCACGCTCTGCTCACTTTACTCAAGATCAGACGTCATTATTTACGCTCACATTCTGCAGACGTTGACCAACATCCTGCCATCATTTAACACTGCACAGGAATGGCCGCATCTCACCAAGTTAGCCTTGGCTGATCCAGATTTCCTTACACCCCGGCCAGTGGACATCATCATTGGAGCGGACTCATATGGGCAGATCATCAGGCCCAACATCATCAAACACGATTCATTGATGCCAATTGCGCAGCTCTTAATTTTTGGATGGCTCGTCCTCGGACCTGTTAACACATCATCATCGGCATCTGCTACTGTGCATCATGCCTCGATTCAGGAGAGAGAAGATGCACTCGACGAGTGCCTGGAGAAATTCTGGACACAAGAAGAAGTGCCTGCGAGTAACAGTCATGATCTTACTCCTGACGAACAAAGATGTGAAGAATATTTCAAAAGCACTGTTTCGCGAGATTCAACAGGTCGATACACGGTTCGAATTCCGTTAAAATCATCACCTGACACTCTCGGTGACTCGTATCAAACTGCTCATCGATGCCTGCAGGGATTAATAAGAAGATTCTCCCGAGACCAGAATTATCGACGTCTGTATTATCAGTTTATGACAGAATATCGAGATCTCAATCACATGAAGAAGGCTTCACCCGTTTCCAGTCAGCACACTCAATATTACTTGCCACACCACGGAGTGCTCAGACCAGACAGTGCAACCACAAAATTACGTGTGGTATTTAATGGCTCGAGTGCATCTACAACCGGCCGCTCACTTAATGATCTCATGCAGACGGGAGCCAAGTTGCATTTAGACATCACTGATGTTCTGCTCTGGATTCGACAATTTCGTCATTTAGTTGCCACGGACATCACCAAAATGTATAGGCAGATCAACGTGCATGAAGATGACTGGAATTTACAACGGATTCTTTGGATAGACGACCTGCTCAATGAAGTGCCACATTATCTAACAACGGTCACCTATGGCACCAAGGCTGCCCCGTTCTTGGCAGTACGAACACTGCTGCAACTGGTGGAGGATGAAGGTCATAAATTTCCTCTTGCAATGCCGCCTCTCACTCAAGGCCAATATGTCGATGACACATTTGGAGGCGCTGACACTGTTCAACAGCTAATAGAAATTTCATTGCAGCTAAAGAACCTGTGCATGGCGGGCGGTTTTCCATTGGCAAAGTGGCACGCGACTCATCAAGATGTGTTCGTCTTGTACTTGTACTTTGATATCCCTTTCTTCAGTCTATATGAACTTATGTTGGAACACTATCGCGTTCAATATTCCTATCGACATTGTCCAGCGTATCATCGACGCGTGTGCAAGTGCTCCTTCGAAGATTGTGGCGTGATCTACCGCTCTTCAATAGTGCGAAAGTGATCAAACATGGATCAGTTCGAGGAAACAGAACGCGATCTATTGGAACTGTCCGACTAAGTAGCTACCGTGGGTGAATTTTTCACATGGGCGCTGCAATGCGCGGAATTCGTCGAGCAGCTCGAGCACGCTGTAGTGCCAAACGTTCGCGGCTCTCGATCGGGAAAAGGCAATTGTTGGTTGCTAGAATCGCGCGACTCGAGGGTGCGAAGACGCGACTGGAAAGACAATTTATTCATAGCGGTGGCGATTATGCGAACGCCGGTAACAGTGGCGACACGCGCGCGGCAGAACTCGTATGGCGAGAAATCGATGTCGCGTTCGAAACGCGGATAATGACCGGCGCGGTAATTAATACGGACCATATAGAACCGCGACAGTTTCTGGAAGACGCCTGCAGCGTAGTGTGCAAGCGAGTGCGCGACATTATAAAGACACATAATTGTGTCAAAGTGAACACCGCGTTCAACGGGGAGTTTGTGGCGGGTGAGAAACGTGCCAATAAGAGTCTTTGTACAAGTAACAAAGAACTCTGTCGTACATCGCACTTTCGTGAGTGGTACGAGCGGCACGTTATCGAGCCCACATTAGCGTCCCTCGGGGAGTTCCAGGAACGCGACAGTGGGTGGTCGTTGACGCGAATCCTCAATTTGACGGTGAACGTCAACAGATACAATCCTTTGCGCGCGGGGTGTCACTTGAAATTGCCTCGAGACATTAAATTGAAGAACGCGGTGATCAATGTGATGTCTATAGACAATGCATGTTTTGCGTGGGCAGTGGTTGCCGCCTTGCATCCAGCCGAAAGAAATTCAGCACGGAAATCATCATACCCGTATTATTCAACGGTACTGAATTTACGTGACATTGAGTTCCCAATGACGTTGAGTCAGATTAAACAATTCGAACGACTCAACGACGTGTCGATCAACGTGTATACCATCGAGGGACAGTCGAACATTCTTCCAATAAGGCTTACTGACCGCACGAGTGACAAACACGTGAATCTATTGTACGTGCAGGACTCACGGGCCAACAATGTAGGGCATTTTGCGTGGATTAAACATCTATCCCGCCTCGTGAGCTCGCAAATTAATAAGCATGGACACACAAAGTACATTTGTGATCGGTAAGTGTCTATACTTTTTTTAATAATATATAAAATATTTTATATTTAGTGTAAAAAAATTTACAATAATTATGTTTCTTTTTTTGCAGATGTCTTCACTATTTTAGTTCGAGCGACAAGTTGCAGTCTCACACGGCAGACTGCCGAGAGGTAAACGACTGCGCTATCAGACTGCCGAGCGAGGATTTTTTCTTGTCAAGACACTCATCTTGTAAATATAGTTTTAGCGCAGTCAGACATTTCGGATTATCGCCACCCATACTATCGTAATATACAATCGTTTTATCGCGGAAATCTACAATTGACATACACCAGTGAACATTCAGATGTATAGGGATAATTATAATATCCTGCGCGAATATGTCAACTTTCCTGGTCCATCGTTTTAGCGACAAGTGACCGCCCGACAGAAGTTTCGGATAAAAGAACGTGTTCATCGCGTGTACTTTCGGATACGTGTCGGAAGATGTACCTCTGGCGATCAGCAGATTCAGGTAAAAGTTAATTACTTCGTCGTTCAGCCAATTTAAGTTGACCAGTGTGTGAAGATCCTTTTGCGTGATCCTGAGGCCGAAGCGTTCCGCCACCACCTCCATACTCTGGAACCCTTGACAAAAAAAGTATGGTGTTATAAAATTATGATGTCGCAAAAAAAGTATATCGCACTCTTATTATTTTTAATATTAATATGTATATTTACCAGAGTGTCTCGATCGTTGCACAGATGAATCGCTGCACACAGATTTTAAGTGTCTCGATCGCTGCACAGATGAATCGCTGCACAGCGTAAATGACTAATATATATGTCAAAATAGTTCACGCATAAGCTCTCAAATCATACTGCTGCGATTTGATGCATCCCTCGTTATATACCCTTTGCTCTCTCTCTCGCTCCAACTTAATCTTTAAAGATCATTTTTTCTTTGTTTTGCATTTCTTCCTTTGTCTCGCGTACTACGTTGTAAAAAAATAGTGTGAAATAGATACGTCTACGCAATAACAGCCCTCTTCTCAAAGACAAAAATTTGTTTATGGCGCCACGATGAACATGAAACCCGCAATAGTAGATAACGTATTATATTAGAAAGGATATTAATAAAGATATCGTACATGTATTTGGTATTTAATATTTTTTATTATATACTTTATATGTATTACATATTTCAGATACTTTACATGTATCATTTTTATATTAAGAATAAAATACGGATAAAGTTCCGAAAAGCCCATACCTCCGATCGTTCTGAAATTTTGTATACTATTATATTTTGATATGCTAATTATGAATTATGTCAATGAAAATTGGCGCAAAGGTCATTTTCTAGGTAAAAATAAAAAAAAAATTTTTGCATATTTTTAAAGGTAATTCTTCAGTTTAGCTACCTCAGCACAGAAATCGATGAAATTAAGCTTATTCGACGCGTTTTTGCACGAAACGAAAGAATCTGGCAGAAAAAAGTGTCGCTCTGCCCCGCAAAAATATTTAACTGTTTAAAGCGCGTCACTAACCTACATAGGTTAGTTGACGCTTTAAAAGTATTTAACTGTTTAATGATTTTCGTTAAAGCAGGGCACACACACACGTGTGTATGTCCTGCTTTATATAAGTTGTGATTTTCGTTAAAGCAGGGCACTTACACACGTGTGTATGTCCTGCTTTATAGAAGGTGTGATTTTCGTTAAAGCAGAGCACACACACACGTGTGTATGTCCTGCTTTATAGAAGTTGTGATTTTCGTTAAAGCAGGGCACACACACACGTGTGTATGCCCTGCTTTATAGAAGTTGTGATTTCCATATCTCCAAGTATTTTTTGTTCATAACTTTTCTATTGAGATCTGTCAAACTGATTTTTTCGTTAAGATTTATTCAAGTATTTCTGAATAATATGAAACAAAATAACTTTTTGTTATCTCGTTTTTTCTTACATTATATTTTTCTCGTTAAGTACTGCTTTTACAGTAATAGCGTATAGAATATAAAAGTTGCGTTTTTAAGAGATATACAATTTTTATTTGAAACTTTTTGTTCTAAAATGTATATTTATTTAGATAATTAAAAAATATGCAAAAAATTTTTTTTTAAATTTTTACCTAGAAAATGACCTTTGCGCCAATTTTCATTGACATATTCATAATTAACATATCAAAATATAACAGTATACAAAATTTCAGAACGATCGGAAGTATGGGCTTTTCGGAACTACAGCCTAAAATACAGTTTGCACGAATTAAATAACATTGTTCTTGTGTATCCAAGAGTTGTGCGATCCGTCGAATCCCAGCCATTTCACGTAAACCTCGTCGCCTCTCCTGCGCAGTACTTTCTCCACGAGATACACGTCAGGATAAGTCGCGCGATGCAACTCGGGCTCGTAGAACGCTCCAGCGACGGATTTTCCACGATAGTCCTCGAGTAGGTAGGTTACGGGATTGGTATGCTGCACTCTGACGATTTTAAACACCTCGGTGGTCCAATTCGGCGTGTAACCCTTCTCGAAAATCGTCTTGTATTTGCTGACGCGTACCGAGTCGCCCGTTTTGAACTTTACCGGGCCCGCGATCTTTATCGCGCTGTACACCGTAGCCAAGAGTCTTTCGGCGATCGCGGGGGTAACGTCGACGGGTCGCATGCCGATCGTTCGATGCTTGCGCGCGTTGTAATCCGACACGAGTCGCGGTAGCTCGTCGACCCACTTGTAAGTTCCGTTGAGCGTAAACATCTTCCACATGTTGTTTTTTAACGTGCGATTGAATCGCTCGACGACCGACGCCTTCAACACCGAATACGTGGAATAGTGATTGATGCCGTGTTTTCTCACGAGACGTTGCACGTCGGTGTTGTAAAATTCCTTCCTCATGTCGGTTTGCAGGTTACTAGGGCACCTCCCGCTATCTCGAATTATCTCAGCGATAGCGACGGCTGTCTCGCTGCCGTCTTTACCCTTGAGCGGCACGGCCCACACGTACTTGCTCAACACATCGATGACGGTGAGTATGTAGTGGTGGCCTCCGTTGAAACGCGAGTACGGACGCATCTCGACGATGTCAGCCTGCCACAGGTCGTCGTACCCTCGCACTATGACATGTCTGCGGGAAAAATTTCTTCTCGCCGGTGCGTGCAATTCGTCCACCAACCGTCGCTTTTCGATATTTTTATCCACATCGGATTTTAACGGTCTCATGTTTCGTTGTCGCCGTTTCTGCTTCTAGTGCATCGTTCGTAGCAGTTTCTGAACAGTTCATAACCGCTTCTGAACAGTTCGTAACTGCTTCTGAGCCATTCGTGAACCGTTCGACAGCCGTTCGACAACCGTTCTCGAACCGTTCGTTGTTGTTCGTCGTCGTCAGTTAACCGTTGTTTGTCACTCATCGTCGTCGTCGTCGTCGTCGACGTTCTTTAGCCGTTTGAAGCCTTTCCTGTCACCGCGTAGTTCGCAGCTGTTTCTGAATCGCTCGTAATCGTTTCTGAGCTGTTTTTGAACCGTTCCAGAACCGTCCGACAACCGTTCTCGAACCGTAAGACAACCGTCCGACAACCGTTCTCGAATCGTTCGTTGCTGTTCGTCGCCGTCGTTAATTAACCGTTGCCTCTCTTCACTCGTCGCCGTTCGATAGTCGTTTCTGCTGAACCGTTTCTTTATCGTTCATTAGCCGTTTCCAATCTAACGATATTCGTACGCCGAAGCGCGTTTACCGCAGTCTGTAACGCTCGCACGTCCTTCTCGAACGCGGTAAGTTTCTCGTCTGACTCTTTTCGTTGATCTCGCAGACTTTTAACGCACTGATCCACGTATAGTTTGTTAACCGCGTCACCGTCAGTCTCAGGTTGCGCTACGCGACAAATCTTGCGCGTCCTTGCGTCAAAGTCCGTGGCGGTGCGACACAGAGCGTTGTCGCGCACGAAATTTTTCACTAATCCGCTCCACCGATGGTACGAAATGGCATTCGTCGCGTCTTCGCTCTGCTCATACAATCCAAATTTATTGATCGGCATTTCGACGCTGATTGAACGGATCGCTGTCGCGCCGTTTAATTTATAATAAGCCCAGCCTCGCGAAGTTCCTCGATGATCGACATGATCTCATTGTCGTGGGCATTGTTGCCAGCTTGACGCGAAGCGTCGAGCAATCGCAGACGATCCACCAGCTCGTTGGGGTCGTCCCAGTGCACGTAGTCAATCTTATTGTCGGTTAGCGTCATAGCGCGAGGCGCGAATAATCCCTTTCCGGATTTTTTCTCCTTGAGTTCAGTCGATATCAACGGTAAGATTATCGATTGATACTTGAATCCCCTGTTGCCCATTACTCACCCTCGAGGATCGTGCTTGTATTTATGCACTCGTCCGCACCAGTATGTCCTTGTACTTTTGCATATCCGCCTCCGTGTAGAGCTTATCATCGGGTGCTTTCTTGAAGATCAACTCGTAAATACCGGGTGTGCCGGCGTATCTTACATCGCCGATAATTATATTATCCGCGTCATCCATGTCAAAAAGTTTATTACCGAGCATCAATTCATTCTTGCCGAGATAAACACCGTACACGGCGTCTAGGGTAGACCCGGGGCACGTTGTCACACGGGGCACGTTGTCACATCGGCTTTATTTAAAAAACTAATAATCAGAGGACAACACCCGTTATTCCCAAAACGTGTTAGTGTATGCCCATCTTTGGTATGTTTACAGTGTTGAGATTGCTCCAGCTGTGTTGATGTAAAATCAACTTGAAAGTTTTTTGCGACCGTAAGTAAAATTTTATTGTCTAATATTCAACGTACTGGACATGAAGCTTATGTTTTTTCAGAATAGACCTTTATATTATCTTAAAGTATGTACTTTTATCTACCGCGTGCAATACCTAACCTTGTGAATATCTCAAACGTGTCGGCCATGAGGCTGTTTGGAGTAAAAAAATGCCCTTGGGGCACGTTGTCACGAATTTTAATGTCATAGGTGCAATTGGGATATAGTGCGCTCCTACAAACGGAAAACTGCGAGAGCCGCAGTAGTCGATCTAGAAGTAATTCGTCTTGCTGTTAAATGTGTATCAATAAGTTGCGCATTCGAGTGGAATTCTTATATTTAGATTAAGACAAAAACTTCGTGCTTTTTGTACTTTTTTGAAATAAAATAAATGTTTCTGTGAAGGATTTTACTTTTTTACATTGCAGCGCACTATAATATATTGATATTTACGTTGAATTCAGTTTGGATAACATTTTGCATGCAATCACATTTGATGTGACAACGTGCCTCGTGACCGGGGCACGTTGTCACAAGCGACCTGTCGTTATTTATTGTTATGTAACAACTGTAGAGTAACAATCACACAAAATTCGATACTGTCCAATTGAAGCTGAGGGTTCACTCGAAATTTTGGCATATCAAAGTACTCTCAAATATTGAATGTAAAAAATACAAAAAATATTGAACCAAATGTGTGACAACGTGCCCCGGTCTACCCTATTGTTGAATCGGCGCCCAAAACTTCTGCGATGTACAATCGGCTCAGTGGACCCAAATGATCTTCTAACGTTTCTACAAAAAATTCTCGACCCTCCGACGTTTGAAACTGCTTTTAAACGACCGTCTCGATCAAGTCGTCCGTGGTTTCGAAAACATCCACGTCTTCGAGGAATTCGGGACTTGTACGTTGCACGGTTCGCGTTGGCGTAGAAGTTATCGGTGTAGAGGTTATCGGTAGTACTTTCGAACGTTTCGATTGATTAGATTTACGCGGTGTCGACGATGACAGATCCGACCAGGAGTCTAATCGTTTCCTCTTTTTCTTCGGTGTAGCAGCCTTCGGGTGACCTCCTTTTGGGCACGTAACGATTCGACACCGCATGATTAGAAGCGAAAGCTGATATAAAAAATTAGAGAGTAACAGAACTCGCAAAAAAAAGATAATAAATAAAAAACTATTACGTTTTTTTTAATTGTTTATTTTTAATTTTATATATCATCATATACATAGTGTCATCATATACATAGTGTCTCAAAGCACTACCCAACGCTTATCGAAAGGTAGGAGTCGAGATTAACATAAAAATCGCCTATCATTTTGCGGCATTCGCATCGAGTTTTTAAATGTTAAAATCGTACAAGTGAAAGCGCGCGAGGAGAAGCGCTCGAGCCGCCTAAGCTATATAGCTATATAGCACGGCCCATTGTATCAAGCATTGTCTTTCGATGCGCGGCAAAAAGAAAGAACGACGTTGGAAGCACGAAGCACAGGCTGCGATGTGTTTCTCTTTTCTTTTTCACGCATCAAGCAATTAATGCCGACACACTGGACCGTGCTACAACTCAGGCAGTTCGAGCGCTTTGCTCCACGCACTGTCATTTGTACGTTAACATTTAATAATTCAATAATTATTGTGAATAGCGCAAAATCGTAAAGGACTTTTACGTTTATCTTGATCCCTTTTACCTTTCAACGAGCGTTGAGTACAGTGCTTTAGAACATCGTGTATATTAGTTATTTATTAGACGGATTATACGTAATACATTATTATAGGTAACTTTTAAAAAAGTTTCAATTGCTCATCAAGTGCTGACGGAGTATGGCGCCGAGAGGATGAGAGTAATTTGCGTTAACAAGAGTTACAGATTTTATTCAGTTTATTGTTAATTTTGTTACAAAATAAAACTCACATTTTTTGTAGACAATAATATAAAGAATTAAAGGAACCTTTTGAAGAAATAGAGTATTACAAAAAAATGTTTGTACATATTCATTTAACTGCATATGATTAAAACATAAACGTTTTACATACCTATTATGTCTAAAAGTAATAATCCGTTGTACAATGAATATTTCTTGAAGGTTAACCAAAACAGTAGTTTTCTTATTTAATATCTAATAACTAAATTTTTTCTTTTTTTAAATTATCTAATAGATAATAGCTAATTAATAATAATAAACGTAATAGCTAATTTTGCATTTTATATCATAAAGTATAATTTTATTCTATGTATCACATTGCAATAATGTAAAGCAGAACATAACGTATGACAATACTTTGTATCAAACAAAAAAACTAATATTTTTCTTTAAAAAAAAAATACAATTATGTTAAAGGTTTTTATGGAAAAAAGTAATTAAATCTTTCATTTTAACTCGCAGTACAATTTTTAGGTACAATTAAACTTATTAACTAAATAAAACTAATATACTCATTTTTTGGCTCGTAATGCTTTAGTATGGATATGGTACATGGGTCTGAGATACGCTAAGCTTTGCAACAATTACAAGAAGGCCGTTTCCTTTGTCGTTTGATTGGTAGAATGTTTGTGCTATTAGAATTAAAAAGTGTTAATTTAAAGTAGGAATTTTTTAATTTTTATTTAAAAATTGCTTGAATTGTGATTACATACCTAAGAGTAGATAATGGTGTTCGTTTTTGCTTCTGTATTGTTTGCTGTGAGTCTATTTTTTTAATAATAACTTTGCATTGTTGATATTCCTTTTTAGTTGAATTATTATGTCTCATAGTTTCTATACATGAATAGGTATTTCGGTTTACATTTTCAACAATAGTAATATCTAAAAAATGAAAAAGTAATAAATGTGTTATTTTTTATTAAAAAAACTTTTGTTTTGTTTAATATAAATTTGAACTAAAAATATTTATATATATTACCTGCAGGGCACCCATTTGAATTATTGTCAAACATAGTATTAAGTGAATGCTCATTAATAGTTTGACTGGTATTTTGATCATCAGCATTTGAAACTAAAAAAACAGAATTACTTAAGAAGCTGAATATTATTCTTAATATGTAGAATTTAATTAACTAAATCTTTGTTTAACATAAATTTAATTCGATCTTTATTTAACATAAATTTGAACCAATAATATTTACATATATATTACCTGTAGGTCCATTTAAATCATTGTCAAATATAGTATTAAGTAAATGCTCATTAACAGTTTGATTACTATTTTGAATATCAGCATTTGAAACTAAAAAAAAAAAAAACAGAATTACTTATTCTATTACTTGACTATTACTTGAAGCTGAAAAATTATTCTTAACATGTATAAAATTTAATTAATTAACTAAATTAAGTACAATTGTTTAAAAATCTCCTTTATTTAATAAATTTTCTGCATAAAATTCATAAGATTTTTCTTTGACCTCATAATAGTCTTTGCAAAATTTTATATAAAATTATATAAGAATTCTTTAAATATTTTTTTTAATTAGATATATAATATAACAGTAATATTTTACTTAAGTACATAATATAATAGAAATATAAATTGTAAACTATTTATATTTTTATTTATAACAGTTACTATTATGTTATCTACGTAATATTAATTTTTTTTATTTAACATAATTTATTTTGTATATATTATAAAAGATTATAATTAAAAGAAAATATAAAATCAATCTATCTATATAGAAATAAAATATCTATATATATTTGAGATACTTTCTGGAGGGAGAGTAACATGTTTGTAATACTGTAACAATTTGATAATGATATTATAATTTTTCATAACGCTAACGCCAGGGTTAAAAAAAAATTACATTTGAACGAAAAATAAGACTAATGGCACATAAAAAAATGAAATTGGTAAACGAATTGGTTAATTACAGACAAGATCAAGATAATAACGTAAACAGTAACAAATAATTAATTTGCTTACTGCTTTTTTGTTATATTTATTATTAGTTACTGTTATGCTTATTTGTTTATGTGTTTTTTTTATGTGTTTTTTTTGTCACTGTTTGTCACTGACACATATTTATGTGTCACTAACTGTACTCCGTTACTCATTTTTGTATAAAATGTCAGTTAATGTTTACATATTTGAGAATAGAAATTTTACTTCAGTCAGGGATTGAAAGTAACATATTACTTGTATGTACATTACTGTTACTGTTATCGTTCCTTTTTATAATAAAGAGTTTTAATAGCATTATATTTTTTTGTTATTAGAAAATCTTTATTATAAAATGTAACAATAACAGTAATGATTAGTATAGTACAAATAATGCATTAAGTACTTCTAACTTCTCGCTGATTCACTGTTTCAAAGTAATGTTTCCATTCTTAAATACGTTCATATTTTATGTAAAAATAAGCTGAGAAACTGATAAAAAAAATTAAGTATTACAATTTTACCTGAACTGAGAGTTTCTTCTTTATATAAGTCATTAATTTCCATTTCATTATCATCATCTAAAAAATTCGACATAGTTAATATAAATATATAAATTATTTTATAACAATGAGAGTGCAAGATAAAATGATTGTATATAAAAGTATAACTCAAAAACGTAAAAGCATTTTACTTTTTCTTATTTCTTATTACTTTTTTCATATAAAATTTTATAAGAAACTAAATTTGAAAAACTAAAAAATATATAATATTACTGCTTTTTTGTACTTGAGTAATCTCTAATATTACATATATTATCATTAAAGTCTGAATGTTTGTGCACGATCCCGTGTCGCGCGCGGAGAACCGCTGCGTGCGAATGAGTCGGGTGCTCGCTAGAGTGAGGTAACAATAGCAGACACAACGACTACCGACTGCTATTGTTTCCTTACTCTAACAAGCACGACTTGCCGATTTATTCGCATCCAGCGATTCTCTGCGCGTGACACGGGATCGTGCACAAATGTCCGGACTCTAATTATCATATACTATATATTAGAATAAGAAAGTTCTCGGAATGAATTTTTCAAAAATTTATTTATTAAAGTTGTACAAATTTAAGTTACATTGCCTTCAAACTACTCTCCTGCTGCATTCACACACTTGTTCGTACAGTTGTTGAAAATATTCCTCGAAACCAATATTTGAAAGTGCCATCATCTGTCTCGTCGCATTTTAAATGACCTCCTTAGAATTTGAGAAACGTTGTCCCTTCAATTTCATTTTTACTCTCGGAAACAGGTAAAAATCGGCTGGCGCGAGGTCGGGTGAGTACGATTCAAAATGCAACGAGACAGCTGATGGCACTTTCAAATATTAGGTTCGAGGAATGTTTTCAACAACTGTCAAGAGTACTTTGAAGGCAATGTAGCTTAAATTTGTATAACTTCAATAAATAAATTTTTAAAAATTCATTCCGGGAGCTTTTTTACTTTAGTAGTATATGTAATATTCAATATCATATGCAAATCTTATATATGTATCTTATATATATCTTATATCTTATATATATATATATATATATATATATATATATATATATATATATATATATATATATCTGTGGTGATATGGCAAAAGTTGATATGCCAACTTTCTCCTAATATAAAAATTTTTATATCAATAAAGCCTGTTTTACAATCAGTCGTATGTTGCTGTCAGATATCGTATCGTAACTATAACCAATTACAATTAAAGCATTCTCATAAGGCTTGACTATGATTAATTGCAACCTTACGATACGACTTCCGACTGATTATAGAATTGACTTAAGGATGTATTGCCGGTACAGTCTTAGATGTATAGGACATAATTTTCAAAGCGGTGCCAAGTGGATAAAAATTTGTGAGAATGTTCTTTTAGTCTTCCTGATGTGCTACAAAAAAGTAGAAACGAATCCACTAAACGGTTGCTGAGATATAACGATTTTAATTCACTGTTTTTACTAAAATCAGTGAATTAAAATCATTATATCTCAGCAACCGTTTAGTGAATTCGTTTCTACTTTTTTGTAGCACATCAGGAAGACTAAAAGAACATTCTCACAAATTTTTATCCACTTGGCACCGCTTTGAAAATTATGTCCTATACATCTAAGACTGTACCGGCAATACATCCTTAAGTCAACTTGACTTATTCATATAAAAATTTTTAAATTAGAAAAAGTTGACACATCAAATTTTGCCTGTATATCTTATATATGTATAAACAATCTTTAATTTTAAATTTGTATATAATACATTTATCTTAAAAAAATTTATGAATATTAAAAATAGAAAAGATATTTTTCTTATTTTAAATTATCTTAAATACATTAAAAAACAAAGTTTACTAAATACATTGTATTTTTATGCATTCTTCAGAGTAACTTCAATTATTTTACATTTTACTAAATCAGGTATATTTTTATATATATTATATTTATATTATATTATTATGTTTATTATAAATTACTGCGAAAACCAATCAGACGCTATAAATGCCTGGTAACTGGAAATTATTTAAATCTAAAAAATATGAAGTTATAATTAATTTTTTAAAAGTAGTAATTAATTCATTTATATACTTTATTAAATAACAGAGATATTTCGAGCTATATATGAGAAATCGCATTAACAACATAAAATAATTAAAATTAGGAAATCACGTAAAAAATAAAACAAATTATTGATATGATTATGAATATTTCCAGTCAATTTATTTAAAATTGGAGTTTTTTACCAATCCAATCATAGTAACATTGATTATTTCCAATTATTACAGTACTTAGAATAGTACTTAGACGCAGAATAATGATAATCACTCACTAAGAAATGTATCTGTCAATATATGTATATTGTATGTACAATACAACGGCGTTATTAAATATTATTAATTTACATATGAAGTTAGCTGTATTTCGAGAACTTCTATAGTGCATGTAACACATCTTATGTAAAATTTTGGAGCGTAAATAGAAGAATCATTTATATATATAAGTACCGTCGTCTGTATGTATGTATGTATGTATGTACGCGAACTACTCATTCGTTAGTGGACCAAATTTTTACCAAAAGTATATGAAATAGGGGTAGAATTTCCCGGGGATGAAAATGTCGTGGTTAATTTTTCGTTACCGATTTTTTTGGAAACCGGTTCCGAAATTTTTTCAAATTTTACGAGAATTAATTGACCGAATTTCAAAGAATTGTATATGAAGTAAGGGTAGAATTTTCCGGGGAGTGCCATAAAGTGTATTGTTTTTTGTTACCGATTTTCTGGAAACCGGTTTTTCTAATTTTTCTAATTTTTTTAATTTTTCGGGAAATAATTGACCGAATCTCATTCGTTAGTGGATCGAATTTTTACCAAAAATATATGAATACCTTAATATCTCCATTATATCTTACAAAAGAAGCGAGGATTAAATATGACAGTCATGTAAAATGTAAATGTAAATGTTTTTTAACAGTAATTTTAAAGAATTATTGATTAATTAACCAAATTTTTTTAAAAATGTCCGTGGTTGCTCTAACTTTTTTAGGAAATTTGGAGATTGCTCGCTCGCATCTTTGTACAGCGACCGTTCAAGAAAAGCAAATATCCAGTAAATATTTACATAACAGAGTATAATGTGGATGAAGAAAGAATACGTGGTGATTATTTATTATCGACATTAAATGCTGAGCAAAAACACGTATACGATATTGTTATGCGAGCAATTGAAAATCAAAATGAACTTCATCGGTTATTTTTTATTGACGGGTTTGCAGGAAGTGGTAAAACCTATTTATTTAACACATTTCTAAGTGTTATTCGAGGAAGAAACGAGATAGTTCTTCTATGTGCCTCGACTGGAATTGCAGCAACACTTCTAAAAGGAGGAAGAACTTATCACTCTCTATTCAAGCTTTCAATTCCAATTGATGATAGTGTTAAATCCAATATCAGAGGAAATTCTCAAGCTGTACGAGAACTGATCATTGCCAAACTAATCATATGGGATGAGGTGAGCATGACTGTTGGACATGCTTTAACAGCAGTTGATAAACTTTTAAGAGATTTAATGAAGAATCCTCGACCATTTGGAGGAAAAGTAATTTTATTTGCAGGAGATTTTAGACAAAATCTTCCCGTAGTGCCACATGCACAGAAAGCAGCCATAATTGAGTCGACTGTAAAATACAGTTCTATATGGAGGAATGTAACTCAGGTTAAACTAAAGCAAAATATGAGAACTGGGGAAGAAAAAGAATTTGCAAATTGGTTAATGCAACTTGGAGATGGTAAATTATCAAATACGGATGGACTACATCTCGATACAATTGAAATTCCTCAGAATTTTATATCAAAAGAATCTCTTATTGCTGAAATTTTTGGTGATAGAATCACCATGGAACAGATTAAAGAAAATCCAGATCGAATGATTCTTTGTCCTAAGAATGAGGATACATTCAAAATTAATGACGAAATTCTTTGTCTAATGGAAGGAGAAGAAAAAGAGTATCTCTCAATTGACTCTATTGTAAGTGATGATCCACAAGAGCAATTGAATTTTCCAACTGAGTTTTTAAACTCTCTGACACCTTCTGGAATGCCAGTTCATCGACTTAAAATAAAAGTCAGTGCTACAATAATCCTATTAAGAAATTTAAATACTAAAAAAGGACTCTGTAATGGCACAAGATTTATTGTTACTAATTTGAAAAATAATCTAATTTATGCAGAGGTTCTAACTGGTCCTGCTCGAGGACAGATTGTCTTTATTCCAAGGATGGATTTAATTACAAGTGATTTGGAACTGCCATTTAAGTTTAAACGAAGACAGTTTCCTATTCGAGTGTCATTTGCTATGACAATCAATAAATCACAAGGATAAAGTTTAGAAGAAGTTGGGATTTATTTGCCACATCCTGTATTTGCTCATGGTCAACTTTATGTGGCATTTTCTAGAGCAACCAGAAAGGAAAGTGTAAAAATTAAGATTGATGAATTAAGCAATCAAGGACATCTAATAGAAGGAAGTAAAAAATGTTTTACAAAAAAAGGAATATACAGAGAAATTTTATAAATTGAAAAATTATAAAATTGTATAAATGAATAATATAATAATTAAAATGTTAATAAAATATATATTTAAAAATTTTTAAATAAATTACATGAAAAATTATAAATATTAAAATTGTAAAAGTAATTTTACAAATAATAATTAATTTTTAGTATGAGTGTAAGTGTGCAATACGAGGTACGTTTTGAAATGTCAAAAAAGAAAATTGCGATCGATTCCCTTGAAATTGGTACCAAAATTTTTATTTATAGTGGTACAGTTATTTTTATTTATAGTGGAATAGGCCTACTGGGGAAACCACTAAAAAAAACGCATTTACAATAGTACCTCAAGAGTGATGCGGAAATCTATTGGCGTTAAATGTAAATATACGCTAGCACCTATTTGCGTGTTTTATTACATATGTCCTCCGGGGCTAAGCCTTTATAGATCTATAATTTCTTAGCTTTGAGGCCCGCGCGAAGCGCGGGCAGAAACGCTAGTAAAATATAAGAGTCAAGATTGAAATGTTGTCCAAATTGGTGTTACATCAAAATATAATTAAAAAGGCAAAGAATAAATTAAAAATATAAAAAAAATTATTGCTCTTTTAATTATACTTTTTGAGGTAAACTAATTTTAATGACATTTCAATCTTGTGATTCTATATATATTGTATATATTTATATATTTTATATATAATATATTTATATATTTTATATATAATATATTTATATATTTTATATATTTATTATCTATATTATATTGACAATATTTTCTCAAATAACATTATTACTTTATACCACAGGTCTGAATAATTGATACTAACCAGTGCTTTCTCTATTAGATGAGTGAAAGACCCCAGTTTTAAACAAATTGACTGCGGGTATGCATAATCCTATATTTCCCCAATAATTCGTTTCTAATTATTTCTAATGTAATGACTTAATTGTAATTATTTTTTATTGTTATCGCGATTTAAATTTATAATCTACATTGAAGATGTTCTCATGTATAAAAACATGTTATTTATTACATGATAATTATATAAATTTAATTTTAGTATTGTGTAGCATCGGGACCTTACTCTGGCTTGCATGTTTTTTTTTTATTTTAAGTTCTTTTATTTTTATCATATAATTTTTCTGCTTAATATTTACAAAAAATTTAGAAAAATAGTAGAAGGTGAATTAACAATAACAAAGCGCATGTAAGAAAATAAAAATTAATTTGTGAACATTTACCTGTTAACAATGCTATTTTATGTTGTTTATGTAAATTTTCCTTTTCAAATAATCGTAGGAAATCCATTAATGAATAAATACCAGTAGATAAATAATTCTGTGCCCTTTGAATTTTTTGGTTTTTATATTTGGTAAATTGACTACAATCTTTTGTTATTTGTAAACCATTTACTAAACGATCATAATTAATTTCTTGATCCAGAATTATTTTAGAAATGTTATCTGTAAAAATAGTTTTTGTTACAACAGAAATTATTCCAATGCATTTAATAACACACAAACAAATTGCTATCTCATCACTCATTTTGCAAACTTTTTACATATCTATATTCTCATTACTAATTGAACAAAAAACCTTAATTTTTTATTATGTAATAACTAGAGTTCGGATATTCGTGTACGATCCCGTGTTGCTCGCGGAAAACCGCTACGTACAAGTAAGTCGTGTGCTCGCTAGAGTGAGGTAACAATAGCAGAGGCGACGACTGCCGACTACTATTGGGATTTTCAGTCGTGACGTCACAAGGCCAAGATGGCTGCTCTATTCCTGAAAGTAATAGAGCTGTCATATGTAAAGCGTACGTTTTTCATAAATAATTAGTAAAATAACGGTGTGTGTGATAAAAAAGTGCGATGGGTGAACACCTAGAAGACAGAGGGGCAAGGTTTTCCCCTAGAGACACAAAAAATCGCGATTCTTGCTGTGTATTTGGCTGCAAAAGCTATGGATTAAAAAATACTTCTGTGCGATTCCACATGTTTCCACCTAAAGGAAAGTTCTATATTGAAAAAAAGACATGTTTGGAAATATA
Source organism: Temnothorax unifasciatus (assembly GCA_030770225.1). Classification (NCBI taxonomy): domain Eukaryota; kingdom Metazoa; phylum Arthropoda; class Insecta; order Hymenoptera; family Formicidae; genus Temnothorax; species Temnothorax unifasciatus. Next base: position 170,543 of record JASTWK010000345.1, read on the forward strand.
GAGAAGATTGATGTTCGAAAACAATGGGAGAGAGTATTGAAAATAGCAAAAACCAGAGTGGATAACCAAAAAGTGGACAGTGTGTTCTTTGCACTTTGACAGGAGTGATTACGTTCTGCCTGGTAAGTCATCAATATGATAATAACTAAACAATAACAAGTAAAATATATTCACTGAATATTAATGAGTAATATTAGTTATAATAAATTGTACCAATTGATGAATTGTTTTTACATACTACATTTAATATACAATTTATTATAACTAATATTACTCATTAATATTCAGTGAATATATTTTACTTGTTATTGTTCAGTTATTATCATATTGACTTACCAGGCAGAACGTAATCACTCCTGTCAAAGTGCAAAGAACACACTGTCCACTTTTTGGTTATCCACTCTGGTTTTGCTATTTTCAATACTCTCTCCCATTGTTTTCGAACATCAATCTTCTCTATATTTCCAAACATGTCTTTTTTTTCAATATAGAACTTTCCTTTAGGTGGAAACATGTGGAATCGCACAGAAGTATCTTTTAATCCATAGCTTTTGCAGCCAAATACACAGCAAGAATCGCGATTTTTTGTGTCTCTAGGGGAAAACCTTGCCCCTCTGTCTTCTAAGTGTTCACCCATCGCACTTTTTTATCACACACACCGTTATTTTACTAATTATTTATAAAAAACGTACACTTTACATATGACAGCTCTATTACTTTCAGGAATAGAGCAGCCATCTTGGCCTTGTGACGTCACGACTGAAAATCCCAATTGTTACCTCACTCAAGCGAGCACCCGACTTACTCGCACACAGCGGTTCTCCACGCGTGACACGAAATCACGCACGAACGTCCGGACTCTAGTAATAACTGTAAAGTTAGAAAAACAAGATATTAAGCATTAACAATTTTTTTAATATTAAAATTTTTATATAATATTTTTATATAATAATACCTAAAAAGACCCAAAGATTCGGATGCATCATATGAATTTTTTTCAACATAATACTATGAAATGATTCCACAAGATTATTAGTCCTAATTGGACATCCATATACACTTATTTTTTTAGATATTGGGAGCCATGTACTTCTCATATATCTCATAAAGTGCAATATGTTAGGATAATTATTATATTCTTCATCCGCAATTGTCTGTATGAGATTTAAGCCTTCAGAAAACATTTCAGGTGGTGCTAATGCTAATGTCATTGACATAGATACTATTTTATATGGTGCAGTAAGAAGTTCCAATCGCTTCCACTTTTTCAGAACAGCCTACAATATAAAAAACACAAAATATATATAAATATAATAAACATAAATTAAAAAATTTTAACTATATCTGTTAAAATATAAATAATGAATAATCAAAACTAAGTTTGGATAACAAAGAATATTTAAAATACTTGACAATAGTGGAACCAGCAGCCTCGCAAAGATGCTTGGGGAAATTGTTTGTGAACAGCATTCATCGACGCTTTTTCGTAATCACACATTATGAAGCGCAAATTAGATTGCAGGTCTGGAGCTAATTTGATAACTTCTTTCCATATAGATTCGTAAACTAATTGTGTTCTTGCTTCACACAGAATGAATAATACTGCAATACCCTGAAAAATAATATTTTTATACATGATAACATAATTTAAAGGAAAAATGTATGTAATAAAATTATTTGGTATAAAATTAAGATACCTTATCCATGTAACGTACATGAACTGAGAACAATTGTGCAAAATTTGGTGTTCTGGGTACAATCTGAAAATTGCGAACATATATTTATACATATAAAACTATGTAACATGTATAGTGTCCCATTTTAATTGAAACAGGCAATTTCTCGAAATCGAGGTTTTAGAAAAAAATATTTCTTACGAAACAACTGTTGTGTGGTTTAAAGAGGGACAAACAATGTTAAAATTAATTTTCGAAAAAATTGAATTTCAACGTCATGTAAAGGTCATAACCATTTTTAAAAAATGGAATTATATAATTTCTTTTTACGTAATATAATTCCTTTAGTTAGTCTGCATATGAAAGGTACAGTTATCGAAAAATCAATGGTTTACGAGATATTTCATACTTTATGTCAAAATGTGTTAAAATAAAATTTGAAATATCCCGTAAACTATTGATTTTTCGATAACTGTATCTTCATACTTTTATATGTGGAATAATTGGAATAAAGAGAAATTATATTATGTAAAAAAAATTATATAATTCCATTTAAAAAATGGTGATGATCCGTATATGATATTGAAAATCGTTTTTTCGAAAACTAACTTTAACATTGTTTCTCCCTCTTCAATATACAACTTTTGTACGAAATACATTTTCTTCTAAAACCTTGCGATTTTGAAAAATTGCATGTTTCAATTAAAATTAAAAATCCTGTACAACAAGAATTATATATAACATAATTGCTTATAAATAATTATTAAATAAGTAAATAATCAAATGGAAAATTAGAGTCAACACAGTTGTTTGTACGTATGAAATTAATATTTAATTGAATTTTGATTAACATAAGAATCGAATGTTTCTGCTCTTGTATTGAGCCATCTTCAGCAATTACATAGAGTGCAGTATAAATTACAAACTAATTGGAATCATTGGTGTGCGACTGAGTAATCCAAAGATGGAGAATGACTAATTGATAACTTAAATAAATTTGTTTTTCAAAATTGTATGCTGGCATCAATTAGTCATTTTAAATCTTTGCGTTACTCAGTCGCACATCAATGATTCTAATTAGTTCATAATTTTTACTGCACTCTATGTAATTGCTGAAGATGCTCAATACAAGAGTCGAAACGTTCGATTCTTATGTTTATGAAGATTCACTTAAATATTAATTTCATACGCCCAAACAACTGCTGTTGACTCTAATTGCTCATTTAATTATATATTTGTTTGAACTTTTAAGAGTCCCTATCTATAAGTTATTGAAATAATTATATTTAGAAAATATATATTTCAATCACAAATATAAAATGATAACAATTGATACTCACAGAAAATGTACCATCTATAAAAATTTCAGAACTTTTCTCTAATATTTGTAGAAGTTTATTGCTGGTAAACATGTAGGAGTATTTGTTATCTTCGGATATAACACAGCCTTTATAAATGAATTTTACTGGTTCATAGTCTTGAAATAGATTGTCAAGATCATGTACACTTGAAGGTAATGGAGGACGCATTTTAAGTTTCTCCTTCGACAATATATTTCTCATAGAATTATATGAAACATATGCTGCTGCTTTTAGATTTTTTCGAGAAACAGTATCGAATATTTCTTTGTTGGGTATAGTGGTTTCTTTACACATTCGAATCATTTCATTTTTTAAATTTAAAACATCAAATACATAGGGTTCGTTTGGATGATTATGATTACTTTCTAAGATAAACTTTTCATTTTCTTTAATTAGTAAACCTCTACATGCTGTAGTATTTCTCTTTGCACAACGATATATGTAAGTGTATCTTTTATCGATATGGTATGTATATCCTTCATATACATGCAAATAACTGTCCTTTCTTTTCCCAGGTATTATTTCCATTTTTATGCTGTAAATACAAAAAATGTTTTATGCTATATTTTTATTACTTCTTAAAATTACACTTTTATATAAAATCTAGATGTAAAATTTTTCTGTTGACTAACGCATACAATCAACTGTTAATAGATTATATTATTAATGATATTAATAGATTTGTTAATGTTATTAACAAATAAGAAAACCAATTCAATAAAAAAATATAAAAAATGATTTTATTATTATGTAAGCAGATTATTTATTTTATTTATATATTCAATATTTATTCAATATATTCATTATTTGTATATTCAAATATTAAAATATAGCAGTGCAAGTATTATTAGAAAACGATTAACATTATAAAATTATAAAAATCAGAAATATAAAATCATAAAAATTTATAAAATATTAAATGTAAAAATAAAAAATTTTCATATATAATTTCTAGGTAATTATATATTCTATATTTTATATAATTATAGGTATAACCTAAACAAACCATGTTTATCAAGAAAATTATATTTAATAAATAAATTTAAGGAAGAAGAAAGTCTTAATTGTATTATAATTAATTTATATTCTAATTATTCAACTGATGTTTCTGTTTTATATTAAGCAAATTTTGGCGATTGTTTGGTTCATGTACCAGGTTATCACTGGGTTAATTTACATCAACATTTAATATATGTATAATATAAATGCAATGTTTGTTTATTAACTGACAGTTCACTGCCAGTACTTTAAATCTATAGTTTATGTCATTATAGATTTTCAGTATTGGCAGTGAACTGTCAGTAATAAACGAGCATAGTCTAAGTATTTATACAGCACATAAATGTCTAAGATACATACTAAAGACGTTCCAAAGATATTTGGATATATTTCTGGAATATATCTTGACAATTGATGTAATGAAATGTTTGGTATAAGCTTGCCTAACGACAACTTGGTATATACATATACAAAACGATCGCCAAAAACCGCCTATTGAAACAGTATTTATGTATCAGACAGTACCAGAGAATACTTATGTTTGCAATTCATATTACACAAAAACCATTATTTTAAAGTAAGGAAGGAAATATAAAGATACATTCATATAACCTAATTTTATATTTATGTTTCTTATATAATAAAGTCTATCATTTTTTTAATGTTGCATTTTTATCCATTAATAAGACAAGTACAATTATCGAATTCTATTGAGAAAACAATAACTTATCACTATTTCTTAATTTGTAAATTACCTTAATTATTTTCGTTGTTCCCATACAGCACAAAATGTTTTTTAAATATTTTTAAAATATTTTTTAGGAAGATTAAAATAATTTAAAATAATTTACAAAAATATTTTTAGAATGTTTCTATGTCCGTCAGATCATGTCAGAAAAATATTTTCAAAAATATTTTTAAAAGATTGCAAATAAATATATTTAATAATATTTGTAAAATCTTTTAGAAATATTAGTAATAAATTTTATTCGCCAGTATATAGAATAACCATTAAGTAATTTTAAATCGACTTGACTGGCAATATATTGTAAGAAATCGAAGGGCGCCTATCCCGATAGGTGGCTCCAGGTGTCGCATGCGAGCGTCGCGATAGCAACTAGAGGCGCTAGCGCGCTGCTGCCAACGAGCGATCGAAGTGTGTGTGATTGGTCGGGTTGGCGATGACGCAATATGTTTTCGCGAGGCGCGTAACGGTCGTGCAAGTCTGGACGTGTCCGAGCAAGTTCGCAACTAGCAGCGTACAAGAAAGCTCGAGAGAGTTCGAGGTGAATCTCCGAGGAGATCGGTCGCGCGTCGAAGAGCTCGTATTGTAATTGCGTGCCGCCGTATCAATCCGTCCGTGAGTCCGTGCAAAGGACTTCGCAATGTAAAGTGAAATACATCAGTTTCGTTAAACATTATTCCTGTCTTCCTTCCCTCATCACTACCCTCGTTTTACGCGTACATCGTCGTCGAGGTCGTCCTGCATATTTCCTTCGAGAATACCGGTGAAACAACAATTCGAAAGAATAAACTTTACAGTTCAGAAGTGGGATCTGTATAACCGTGTGTGGTAGTCATTCGTGCTCGCGTCGCGTAGCCGATACGAGACCTGGCGTTCGCCGCGGAATCCCTGTGTCTTCTGCCCTCGAAGTATCCTGACAATACTTCATGCCGAGAGGTCTGCGCGTGCAATACTCTCGTTCTCGTTTCACCGTTGCAGAGACAAGTGTTGTGTGAAGATAAGGACATTTGTGCGTGCGCGATCTTCGACTACGTAGTCGCGCTCGCATCACGATCTCGTTACGCTCTCGTCACGTGATCTCGGCGTGCTACAAACACACGTAAGAAATCGAACGATGGATACGACGAACATCCGATCCCGATTGGAAGGGCTCTCGTTACAGGAGCTCCAGGAAGAAGCCCGGACGTACGGCTTAATGCCATTAGAGGATCCGCAGCTCTGCCTCCAGGGAATAATATCACACCTAGAAAAGAACGGCCCACTACGAGATTTCGAGAATCGAACGAATCAACAAGGGCCCGCTCCTGCCGCAGCAAGAGACGTTCCGGCGGCACCTTCCGATTTTGCGCAGTTCTGCACCTTGATGTTTGAACAGATGAGGCTGGATCGAGAAGAACAGGCGAGACAGAACCGAGAAATGATGGAGCAAATGATGTCCGTGATAAGTACGACGCCGAGAAGCCCCGCTCAAGATCCTTCGTTAACGTCGGTCCACACGAATCGCACAGTCGTGTCGTCGGTAGCGCCAGCACAAGCAGTTACACTGCTAGCGTCTCAGCTATCAAAGTTTAACGGCACGGAGGACGAGGACGTTACTCTATGGCTCAGCAAAGTAGAAAATGTGGCGCGGATTCACGGTGTCACGCATGAGATTGCGCTCTTGGCTGCCACAATCAAATTAGGCGGCAACGCGCAACGGTGGTTTGAACACAACACGGGGACCGTCAATCGTTCCTACACGATTTTCGAGGAGGCCATCACTCGCAGATTCAAAAGAAGGACGCTGATGTACGTGCAGTTGAAAAAGATCGAAGAACGACAATGGAATTTCCCGAAGGAATCCTTCATGGATTATGCGATGGATAAAATCGACCTAATGCAGAGCGTGACGATGCCGGATACCGACAAGATCCAGTTAATAATAGACGGCATTGCGAACATGGCAATGAGAGGGATGGCGACAGCGTTGGATTCGACGGATATCGATCAATTCCTCGAGCAAATGCACCGCATCACGACGTCGTGCATGCCGAAGAAGAATGCGACGGGTAAGCCACAGAAGCAGAAAGATGTCTCGGTGAAAAAAGAAAATAAAGTGTCAGTGAGCCCCAGTGCAGTGCCGGTAAATAAAGACAAATTTTGCGCTTATTGCAAAACTAAGGGGCACGCGCGTGAAGACTGCTTCAAATTGAAGCGCAGGGAGCAGTCGCAGACGGCCGCAACGGCCGCCTCTTCTACCACGGTTTCGGCAGTCGACATTACCGACACGACGGCGCCGACCGCAGCAGCGGCACAGCCCACGGAACCAACGACGGTGGCCTGCGTAGCGGAGCAAGACCGGCGGCTCGAGCTCGACGATTTCCGGATTAAGGTTATTGCGTTAAATAACATGAAGTCCGATTTAATAGCTCTCGTAGATACGGGTAGCCCGATTTCTTTCATCCGACCGTCCGTTTATAAAAGTATTTTGAATCGTCCGATAGCGCGCAAAATTCTTGTCATTCGTACAAAGCGTTGAATAACTCACCAATACAAATTAGCGGTACTGTTTCGTCCGAGTTGATTTTGTCTCCGTTGCCAGGAATTCTCAGCTCCGATAGAATTGAATGTTCTACTTAACGATTGTTTATCAATGGATTTGATAATCGGTATGGATTTTATAAAGAATCACAAAATAAAGATAGTGTATAATCCATCCGCCGATAATCCAGAGAGTAAACTGCGGTTATTTAACGAAATAGCGTTTGCGGATGAAATCCCTGAACCACCCGATAAATTAGAAGAAAAATTATCCTCTATCGAGACGGATTTCGACGACGGAGTCAAACAACGGTTAATTTCGATATTCGCGGAAGTAGAGTCGACAGAGGTAACCCCTCCTGGGGAAAAGTATTTAGTTAGGGTCGCACTCAAGGATGAATCGATATACGCGTACTCGCCCAGACGCATGTCTTGGAAGGAGAGGGAGATAGTAAGGAAAATAACCGACGACCTTCTCCGAAGGGGCATAATAAAACCCAGTTCTTCTCCCTACTGCGCGAGAACCGTACTAGTTAAAAAAAAGAATGGTCAATGGCGGTTGTGCGTAGATTTCCGGCCGCTAAACGCTCGAGTACACAAGCGAAAGTGCCCGTTCCCTGTGGTTGAGAATTGTTTGGTAGATATCGGAAAAAAATCTGTGTACACGACGATAGATCTGAAAGATGGTTACCACCAAGTGGAAGTCCATCCGGAAGACACGAAATATTTTTCGTTTGCGACGTACGACGGCCAGTATGAATACGTACGTTTGCCTTTCGGGTATAGCGGATCGGGAGATGAGTTTTACGAACGATTAAGGAATCTCCCCGATTTGGCAACGTTGATTCGGTTACGAAAGATCATACTGTACATGGACGACATCCTAATAGCTACCGACACCATCGAAGAAAACTTAGAAATTATTAAACGGGTGCTCTTAGAGCTTAAACGTTACCGTTTCGAAATTAACATCGAGAAATGTCAATTTTTGAAATTAAAGGTTGAATTCTTGGGGTATATGGTGTCGGCTAACGGAATAACGATTAGCGAAAGGCATACGGACGTGATTCACAAGTTCCCCGTTCCAAAGAAAGTGTTAGACGTTCAGCGATTTTTGGGTTTGACGAATTATTTTAGAAGATTTATTCAAAACTATGCAAGTAAGGCGAAGCCTTTAACCAATTTGTTGCGCAAATCGAGTAAATTCGTTTTCGGTGAAGAGTGCAGGCGGGCTTTTGAATCCTTGAAAAAGGATTTAGTCTCCTACCCGGTTTTGAGACTTTACGACTCAAATGCGGAGACGCAACTTCATACCGACGCGAGTCATATAGCAATTGCCGCGATTCTACTGCAGAAGCAGAGCGACGGTGTTTTCGCTCCCGTGGCTTATTTTAGCCAAGCAACAAACAAGGCGGAAGCCAATTACATTAGTTTTGAACTTGAGATGTTAGCTATAGTGAAATCAATCGAAAGATTTCATATTTATCTTTATGGTCTGCAATTCACGATCGTAACGGATTGCCAAGCATTAGTTTATGCCGTAAACAAGGCCCATCTAAACCCAAGAATTGCTCGTTGGACTTTACGTATTCAGGATTATAATTTTAAGATCGTCCATCGCGCGGGAGGAAAAATGGCGCATGTAGATGCCCTTAGCCGTGTCGTGGCGTATGTCGAGTCGATACCCATAGAAAGGGAGCTCGAATACAAGCAATTGACGGACACTAAGTTAAAAAATATCGCCGAAGAGTTAGAGTTTAAAAATAATGATAAGTTTGAGCTCATCGAAGGGCTAATTTATAGGAAGGGTGAAGACAAACCCCGATTTGTAGTCCCGGATTCCATGGTCAGCAATGTTATACGGGTATACCACGATAACATGGCTCACTGCGGAATGGAAAAAACCGTCCAAGGTATCATGGCGAATTATTGGTTTCCGTCCATGCGAAAAAAGGTCCACGATTATATAAAAGACTGCCTAGTATGTTTAATGTCGAACGCGTCGGTAAACTCGCGCGAAGGTGAAATGCAGATTACAGATTCTCCTTCAGCCCCTTTTCAAATATTGCATACCGACCATTATGGTCCTTTGGTGGAATCGGTTGGCGGCTTTAAGCATGTCCTATTGGTTGTTGATGCGTACACGCGATTCGCTTGGCTATTTCCGGTTAAAACCACCAATTCGAAGGAGACGATCAAGCAGTTTAATAGTCTATTTCACATGTTCGGTAATCCGAACGAAATAGTATCCGATAGAGGAACTGCCTTCACTTCACACGAATTTACCGAGTTCTTGAATTCCAATAATATTAAGCATCGTAAAGTAGCGGTAGCGGCCCCTTGGGCGAACGGTATAGTTGAGAGGGTGAACAGGTTTCTAAAATCTTCCTTGAGGAAATTAGTTGAAGAACCACGTAGGTGGAAGGATTATATAAGCACAGTCCAGTATGTGATAAATAACACATTTCATTCTTCTCTAAAGAGTTCCCCCTCGAAACTACTTTTAGGTTATGACCAGCGTGGTCACGTGGATGCGAAGTTAGTAGAGCGTCTCAACCAATTGGCGAAGGTGGAGTTTAATTTCGAAGCGTACCGCGATTCGGTTCGTGAAGCGGCGGTAGACTCTACGGAAAGCATCAAAAATTATAATAAAGCGTATTATGACAAGATGCATAAAAAACCGACGGAATATAGCGCGGGTGATCTGGTGATGATTCGCGATACGGTTGTTAAACCTGGAGAAGATAAAAAGTTGAAACCTTCTTATAAAGGACCTTATAGAATTGCCAAAGCTCTGAACAAAAATCGGTATGTGGTAGAGAGTATTCCCGGTTTCGACATAACCCCTCGTCCTTATAATTCGATCTTGTCACCAGACCGCCTGAAGCCATGGATTAAAACAGTTAAACCTGCCAGTCCGTCGGATGTTAGTGTATAGATATAGGATTAAGTCATGCTGTGGAATGGCCGAACGTGCCTGTAACAATCTGTGTTACTAGTACCAAAGTCAGTGTGTAAAATTATTTTATTGATGTTCGAAATATATGATTTATGATTTTCGTTAAGTTCGAGTTGCGTGAAAATTTAAATACAGCGTTGTCCAAAGTATTGCGATATTAATAAATAAGTTTGAAAAGCCCGGTTACATTCGGGTCGAATGTCGTTTCAGGCTGGCCGATCTGTAAGAAATCGAAGGGCGCCTATCCCGATAGGTGGCTCCAGGTGTCGCATGCGAGCGTCGCGATAGCAACTAGAGGCGCTAGCGCGCTGCTGCCAACGAGCGATCGAAGTGTGTGTGATTGGTCGGGTTGGCGATGACGCAATATGTTTTCGCGAGGCGCGTAACGGTCGTGCAAGTCTGGACGTGTCCGAGCAAGTTCGCAACTAGCAGCGTACAAGAAAGCTCGAGAGAGTTCGAGGTGAATCTCCGAGGAGATCGGTCGCGCGTCGAAGAGCTCGTATTGTAATTGCGTGCCGCCGTATCAATCCGTCCGTGAGTCCGTGCAAAGGACTTCGCAATGTAAAGTGAAATACATCAGTTTCGTTAAACATTATTCCTGTCTTCCTTCCCTCATCACTACCCTCGTTTTACGCGTACATCGTCGTCGAGGTCGTCCTGCATATTTCCTTCGAGAATACCGGTGAAACAACAATTCGAAAGAATAAACTTTACAGTATCTACTTGTGAATATTTTTTGAAAATCTCCACGTAATGCAAAGTGTCGCGAGTTCTACAAAAAGGGAAAAGTATAGCGACTTTGATAACAAAAATATTTCCTTATTTCTGACAATTTCGCGTCGAAACGAATCCATTCAATAAAAGAGCAACATTAGGATCGCGATAAGGAATGATGAAAGAATTAATCGAAACCGCGACACACGTGATGTCTGAATTTCCGTCCGCAGCGAGACGCGATTCATCGGCCCGGTGAAGATTTGTTTAAACGGAAAACACGTGAAATTGCACGCGTAAATCCAGTTTACCCGCGTAGAATCGTTGGAGATGAGACAGTCGGATTCCAAAACGAACTCGTGACGAGCACATCGAAGGGTAAAGCGCATCTCAAACGAGATTACATATAAACGGCGCGTGCCGAGGCGCTCACAAAGTTCGAACGTAAAATCGTGCTCGACGACGCGAAGAAGTTTCGCGCGCTAAAGGCACGGCGGTAGTCCTTTCAAATTGGCTAAAATAAACGATGCTCTTGGGATCTATGGTGCCCCGGAATAAGAAGAGTTCGAGAACTCACCGCAGAAATCGGATGATTCCGGTCCACATTTCTCAGGAGTCTCCGATAAAAACCTAAAGATACTGCAGAAAATAAAACATATTATTTTTATGGAAAATTTTGGAAGATCGAACATTATATAATTTTCACGTATTTGTAGTAATTCTTTTTTTTAGTAAAATTCGACAACATATGACAATTTGATAATAAATTTTAGTTAATAATTACCATTAACTTAATAACGATTTAGTTAAAGTTATAAATAAAGTCAGCGCTAATATATGTAACTGTTATACGTAAATAGCGAGTAATAATGTAACAGTAAAGAAAATATTTCGTTTCTTAATATAAATTATTGTGTTTTTGATATACTGATATCTGTAGAAAAAGAAGCATAAAGAAGCATAAAGAAGGATAAAGGGGGTAAGAGGTTTAAACATTGTTTCGTGTGATTTGTGGAGCTTTCAATTTTCCGTTGATTTTTCCGTGAGTTCTCGGAAGTGTCCGAAGTGTGTACTATTTAATCGTTCTCATTTCGCGCAACGCAATTCAATCGTTTGCCGCGGGGAACGCGAAAAAGACCGGTGGCGTTCGCGGCGAAAAGTGTTTCCGAGAGCTTTTTAATGACTCGCGTTCGGCCAGGTCTAATTATTTGCGGGGCCCGCAGGTTATCTCGGGCGTTAAAGCTGAACGTGACCGGACTATGGAACGTTGCCTTTCACACCACGAGTTACGCGATTTCGCAAAATTTCGCGAAGTCTTCATCTGCTTTCGCGATTGAATCTATTCGTCGACGAGTTTGCAAGCCTTCATCGAGAAATATTCTGCGTTCGTGATCTTGATCAGTGATAGCATATAAAACATGAACTCAAAAATTTATATAAAATATGAATTAAAAATTTATAATTATGAAATTGAAAATGTATTTGCGTTATCTTGAAAGAATCCAAGAAGTGACTTCTAAAAAATATTTTATATTTAGTTTACAAATTTTAATAAATTATTATGTATTTTTTAATATAAATTTATGTAATTTTTTAATTTAAATTTTTTTAAGATTATATACGCCACACAATAGAAATGATTAAACTTACATTCCTGTTTCTTTCGTGAAAACCGTATTGTAGATTTTTTCGGAAGGATCAAACTTTCCTTCGTGGGTGGTTGGCGAATTTAATTAACGAAACGAGGAAATCGCCGTGTACGTGTGTAATGGTGTTAAACACATTGTTATAATTTGTTATTAAGAGTTCAGTTGTGATTAAAAGATTTCCTTTGGCTTGAAAGGATACTGACTTTATCTGGAATTAATTAAAAATTCGCGTTTCTTCTTAAGAATTTCTCGGCGAAATATTGCGTTCTGTACCTCACGCTTGTAGAACTAAGTTCACTCAGTATTTCGATAAGCGAAATCCGGACAAATGAAGATCTACAGTACGGTTTATAAAAGAAAAAGGGATGTAAGTTTAATCATTTCTATAGCGTGATGGTCCATATGGTCTTAGAAGAAGGTAAATTAAAAAATTACGTAAATTTATATTAAATTATTAATTACATCTGCGTACATTTGCGCTTTTGAATGCATAATAGACATGGGTATATCTGAAACAATTTTTTAATAAATTTACCGCCGTAGATTTTTTATTATATAAGAGTGTCTCAATCATTCTAACATTCTACAAATTATATACATAGCAATATTATATTTTTAAAATTTTATTTTGAGATATAATTTCGTATCACGTGAATTCTTTATCATTAATCGTCAATTCTCAAGACAAAATAGTATTTATTAGAAATATATTTATTAAGTCGTTTGTATCTTGAAAGTACACACATTTATGCTTTCAAAGGTGAAAGTGTTCCCCTGAAATGAAATGAGTTTTTTAACTTGCATCTTTTCTCTCTGGCCAGGTTTAATTCTTCGTTACGACGAAACCGATTCGTGTCACTTCCGCGACAAATGGAACCAGTTCGAGAATCACTTGTAACATGTTATTAGTATGTATTACACGCGCGCAATGCATCAGTTTATCGCGAGCGGACCGCCGTAGAAAAGACAGACCGCGTTATTTTTCAGGCCGCGTATCGACTGCTCGAGTATAAATCGATGCGAAATTACTGCAAATAACGAATGCGGGACCTCGGTCGCCGGTACTGCCGGTTAACTGGCCGCCAGCACGAGGCACTTTGCATAATATTTGGATCGCGTAACGAGACTGAATAAACTTGGTGTCGGAGGGTCGACACCAATCGCGGTGATATTCCCCATACCAATTGCGCCTCGCCGATGCCGACGTCGTCGGGCGTCGTCTCGGAGTGATATATCCTCGAAAACCCTCGAGTGACCTATATTTCCATTTTTCACCGAATAATCTAACAATAAAACAATTCCGATAAAATCATTTCTCGTAGATAAAGCTGTTTTATGATTCTTACAATTTATATTCTATAAAAGGACATTATGCGTCTCACAGGCGATACTTTAACAACGAATTTTAAAAATTAATTAGAGTAAATCTTTTAAAATAAAATCTAAAATAAACATGTAGAGATTATTGTAGTTTTGAATTACAAGTGATTGAAATTGGCTAATAATCTCCAGAATATGCTATTACGATATTGCACGGTAACTATAAAATATTCGTACTTATATACTGAATAAAACACATTTGTATATTCTATAAAATATTGTCTAAATATGTTTATGTTGATACTTTTTCTTGTGAGAATCTTGTTAATCTTAGGCTCTAAGCATTCTTTCGATCTTACATAAAATTTGCGTATAAAATGAAATAAAATAAAATATAAATAATAAATAGCGGTTTTAAATCTCTCTTCCGCTTTTTGGAGGGAAGATGTATCAGATTAATAGGGGATTTATGACAGTTCAAGCCCGAAGAGATGTTTCTTTAAAGATTGCGCATGTATCTGCCTTTCGCGAGGGCTCGCTCTAAAGGCGTAATTTATTGATCATCCGAGTTTTCTTCTACCCGCAAAACTTACGCTAAAGTTGTCGTGCCTGTTTATGCAAAGCAGCCCGGGAAACTGATCCTATATTCCGCATATACAGTAGCACTTTAGGCACTAAGTCTTTTCAAGCGAGGAGGAAAGAATGTAAGTCACCCAGGCTGGCAATGAATTTCAAGTCTACGCCGTTGCGTAATGTCGGTGTATAAGACCACGGTAAAACTCGTTGCATCACTGGAACAAGTGGCCAGAAGAATATTTTATCGTAGTTAAATTGTTTTGTGTGAAATATGCTGCATTTCATGCATTTTTATATCTATATTTCAAATTTAACATACTATTATATTAATAATTTTGATTCTGATTGTTGAATTGCATAATATAGCACGTACACAATTGGATCTTAGTATTATTTTCCACCTTATGGTATATATTGTTAAAATTTAAAAAGATATATACAAATCCGAGAAATTGAAAGATAAAGCTTTATCTAAATCTACATTACTCTTCGTACAAAAGATTTAGAAAATTTTATAAATGACATGATTTAAGCCATGTTCGTTATTTGTCCGATCAATAGTGCGCGCAGTTCAAGGACATCGGAAGCAATTCGGACTTGCCTGCCTCATTAATCGCCCTAAAATCGCCTTCTTTCACAGAGATGTATATAGATACGTAAATCTGAGCAGAAACAATCCATCTTTTTCGTGCACCTCGTTTACCCGTATAATAATCTCGCGTATCTGAAGCCGTTATTTGTCATAGGCCCAGTGTGTGACATAATTCTCACGCCAGCCCGCAGAAATATTATCCGGCCGAAAATGATTTCGTCCGGGAGATGATATATCGCGGTGCTCGTCGACGAATTCCGTTTTCGCGACATCATTAATTTGCCTCCCGCAGAGCCATCGATCACAACGAGTCGTTCGACACGAATATTCGACTCGCCGTCGACGTTTTGAGGAAATTTGCGCGAATCGGGCTTCTTGAAAACTGATGGCTCGCGTAATATTATCTATCTTTCCTCTCGATTTGTCTGAATACGCGAAGTAATTTTATAATTAGGTCTATAATACAATTAAAAATAAAATATACATATATAATAAAAACTAAAAAGTAGGATATAGCAATAACAAGCAAAAAAATTCATTTTTAAACTTTTGGAAAAAATGCTTCAACTCTTTTGTGTTCTAGGATATAAAATATATAAATCTGATCCGCGGCATTAGAATGGGTAGAATATAGAAAACAGTGTTGCATACATTTTATGTACATATATACATTTCTCATAGCGGATGGAATCAATGACTGATTGCGAGCCCGAGCGTCAGTGGCTCTTATTAATTTGCTTTCGTTCAGGATCAGCATGTTGGTTACAGTTGAACGGACATAAATCTACCGGGGTTGATACGATGAGGAAGGGAGGGCAGGAAGGTGGGGCGGTAGCCCTTATCGGTGTCGGTAGATCGATATCACGGGCCAGGTAACCTACCCCGTTAACAAGGCAATCAGGGATAGTTTCTCGATACCGCACGAGCCGGGGTTAACTTAATTAAGGGTTGTTCTACGATTGCCGATTGTACCGATTGCGCGAGTCGGCTGCATTTGCCGGCTGTGTATATATATGGATGCAATTCGACGCATTGGCCTCGTGCTCGTGCAGCCTTTTCGTTAGAGTTGGAAATGTTTAATATGTTGTATCAAGAGGGTGGGATTTTTCGAACGTTTATTAGAAGAAAAGAAGAGAGAGAGAGAGAGAAAGAAAGAGAGAGGGAGATTTAATTAAATTATATTATTTTGTGATGTCCTTCTTTTGTTTCTATGGAGTAATAATTAATATATTGTACAATAGTATATTAATTTTATTTATAAGTAATTTGTTTATGGGGAATAAATAATAGAATTAAAAAGAAATAGGAAACGATAAGAAAAATACAAATATAAAATATAAAAAATATGAACTTCTACTTTCTTGTATGTATAGCTAATGTATGTCTGTATGTTCCAAAAACTCACATTATCACAGTTTTATTTTTAACAATAAGATTTATATGTATACTCATCCCTTGATTTACGCGCTATTTTTAAAACGCGGGTTTTTTTACGCGGTAAATAATCCTTCCGTTTACGCGGTCAGAAAATATATCTTTCTATGACTATTTCTGTTTATTAAAATTATTATACATGTATCAATGAGTCAAAAATTTTTACTTGATTGTACTTATTATATTATTCTGATCTTTTTTGGTTGACCTGTGGAGAGCACATTAAGCTTATCCGCAGAGAGATAACAAATTTACTTTTCTGCACTTTGTGTAAATAAAGCAAGTACAAGAGCAAGAGCAAGAGCACAGCAGGACAGCTGCGCGTAGAGAGACACTATATAGCTTAGTTAACTATTAACTAGCCCGAAGTTATGTATGAACAAAATACGTAATTGAAGAAGACACAGGCGTCAGAAACCAAAACCGAAATTACAATCGCAAAAATATCAGAACCAAAACGAAACCAAAATCAAATATGTAAAATAAGTATTTTTATAACATACACGGGTTTTTCTTTTATATATATATTTTTTATACTGGTAACTGACAGACTTCATTTACCCGATTCTCAACCGCAAAAAAAAAACTACATGAAACGAATACTTCGCGTAAATCGAGAGACGAGTAGATACATATAATATACTCTTTCGTACATATATAAAATATATATGTACAATTTATATATATGTATAGAACAGTCCTGAAGCACAATAATTATTAACGTATTAGTTGGCCATTTGCTAATGAAAAACGGTTTAAATGTTTAGCGAGAATAAAATGAAAAGCTAAAGAATAAATTTCTTTGCCCCTAACGATACTAAATGTATGAAAATAATGGTCGCTTGGTAAAAGCGTCGGATAATAATGGAACTTTCCTTTGAGTAACGAGTAGCTCTCGGTATTCAAGTTCCATTTATCAGAATTTCTAGCAAGCGAGGCGCTTGCATTTCTAACAATTCTTTCTGATACATCGCTACATCGTTCCAGAGTTAAACGGGATAAAGAATACCGATTATGAAACTAAAGACTAGCCAATTCATGCATTGAATCATAATGTTGGTACTATCTTCGTCGTTTTGAAATAAAAAATTGCGTAAATTTTTCTATTTCTCGAAAGAAACAAGACAAATGTTAATTCTTCGAACACCGACTTTTGTATCTCTTAACAACTCAATTATTTTGCTATAACACTTTTCTAAAGCGCGGTGCTGCTATTTGGTACACGGCTTTTCTCACGGCTTCCTATTTCTCTTTTCGCATTGGGCCAATAGAAGAACGAGACTCATTCTAAGATTCTCTTGAGTTTTATCCGGATATTCTTTTTCACGTCGTCGGCGAGCGCCGAATGGCGCGTCGAAATTGCCTTCTTTGGAAACTGGAAGACTTTCGGAAACAATGAACCGATGGGGTTCAATGGAGCCTGGCTTAAGGCACCTCGAACCGTTCTTCTTAAGAGCGATTTCGATTAACCGTAAAAGCATTCCGTGTGCATACACACGAACCGGTAGTATACAGACCCACTCATTCAGGATGGAGAGAGAAACGAAGAGAAAGAGTGAGAGAGAGAGAGAAAGTAAAGAAGGAATGGGCAGGAGAGGCGTATGCAGCGAGGAAATCTTCTCGTACTTGGCGATGAACTATATTATTTCCGGTAGAAAGCGCCTCTTGACTAGAGAGGTGGTGGGCAGAAGCGGCTTCAAACACAGTCCTGTAATTGGTTCACTTAAAAGCGGATCGATACACAATTACAAAGTAATTGGAGTACCAATTAAGACGACGACGATCCGCCGTGCTGTTTTTCTTTCGCTCTTATCGCGTTACATTTGCGTACGCGATCGTCTAAAGCGTCTAAGAAATCACCGAATATTGCGATAGAATATCTCACACGTAATTAATAGTATCAACTCAGAATACTTTTTGAAAAAGTCTGTTGTTTATTTGTAAAGAAAACAATACTTAAGAAAACTGTACGATGATTTTAGAAATAACTTTTATTTGTTTGTTATTTGTTTTTATTAAAACTTATTATTTATAATTTATGTAATTATTTAATTTTTCTTAAAGATCATCATATTAGATGAAAAGAATTTGAATTTTTATTTTACAAAGCTTATTATATCACGATTAGGAAATTAGAGATATTAATTAGAAAAATTAATGATATGACAATTGTATCGATAATGTTACAAATTTGCTGGTCACATATACACACAAGTTTTCCATATTCAGCATGAATGTTCATTGTGTGATAAATTGGACGGCAAGACAATATCGTGGACCACTTAAATCCAAAATAAAAGAGGCGGAAAAATTGTGGTTGCAGCGGCATTATCGTATCTAGGGCGTATAATGTTGGAGTTTTTCGTCTCTCTCCCTTTCTCTCCCTCCTCTCTCTTTTTTTTTCCTCTCACCGATCGTTGAACTGTAAGCGGATTGCGCTAGCTGTTCATTAAATTAAGTAATTAATACCGGAAATGATGATGCGATGTAGTGCAAGCGGCATACTAATGGTGAAGCTGCGTGTGTTTGCCACAAAATTTAAATAGATTTCGTGAATCTCATATTCCCGCAATAATAGTACATAATGTTGCTGCGGATAAGTGCGGCTCAGTACTTTTCTGCATATCAGCGTTGATTAAAATGAGCATAATTGCACGGATATATATAACGAATTTTTAGATTATACTATATTTTTGGCTTAAAGAGATCGAAAAGATATTTTGCATTTTTACGATATACGAGTGACTTTTACGAATACTTATGTGAAAATTTGATGTAAAGAAATTTATAATGCATTGTTTGTTGAAAACTTTATCTATGAATATTAAAAGCAAAGGTAAAAAAGGAAGCAAAAATCTTAAAGAACAAAATACATATATACATATAAGAAATATTTGTCGCGCACAATCTCTTTTTCTAAATAATTAAATATTTAAAACTTTTAAAACTGTAACCTTTTGAAATCTTTTTTTAGTATTTAAAATGTCTTTTTTGTCAATTTCTTAATTCATATTATATACAACATTAATGCTGTTACTTTTAATCAAGTTAGATTATGGATAAATTAGTGTTCTTGTGCAATATTGATTTTTACTCTAGTAAATACCAATTTAACTTTAATATTGGTAATTTTAGCAGACTTTAAACCTTATATAACACCATTTATTATGCCGTCATTTCCTGTGAAATATGATGGAATATATAGTAGACAGATTTATTATTCACGGATTAGGATATCGTTTAGGAATGTTTAAGATGTAACCATATACGTAAAGTGAAAAGAGCTGACGAAATGGGTTATTTTCGTCGCTCAGAGGCCGTGCGTTAAAATAGCGTAAAGATATGATTATGTCAGCCAGGATAATTAAACGCGGTGGCAATTATTCAAGAGTAATGATGCGCAGATGCATTATCAACGCACAAGACTGCTTCGCCAATGTTCCGAAATACGTAGTATTACCATTAGGAATCTAGTAACATGATGCTAATATTTTTCTTGAAAATCACGCACAGAACTCCCGAAATTTACCTTTTATTCTAATAATTCATTTAATCATTTTATTTATTCATTTAATTCTAATAACTCGATATTTCCGTTGAACTCTAATGAAACAATTGCTTCCATTATAGCTTATTATCTATAGTCATTTACATAATTCTTAAAATTGCATAATATGTTCTTTATCATTCTGAACAAGATCCTGCTGTTTTTATTACGAAATGCTAGATGTTTATTTAACAAATCAAAAAATTACAAACGTGTAGGTGATTCGAGCCACAAGCTCGAGGATTGTCTGACTCTCGGCTGCGAGGTAATCTTGACTCCCTCATCGGTCTTTGTCGCTCGCGACCATCGTATCGATGTCCGCTATTCACAATTATCCCAGTTGGGCACGTGAGATTTGTGTTTGGATATTTATTTATCGACCGCACGACATATTCCACGTCGCACGAACAAACAATCGCCGTGCAAATAGTTGGGCCGCTCGGCGCCGCGGCGCGGGCGCACCGGTGCACGTCGCCATCGTTAGGTGACATGAATTCCGTAATTTGCGTGTCATCGGAACGACAAGTGCTTTCGATATTGAGGGAACACATTGCGGTTAATTCCATGGCTTAGTGGATATGCTGTTTGCAACACACCGCAATAATAGAGGTCTATTTAGGGATAAGTAGGGCTTGCGAGTGAATTCGCTGCGCAAGGATAACGTACCTGTATTAT